>JAFNEN010000210.1:475000-641117 GCA_019343175.1 Oedothorax gibbosus | reverse complement strand
GTAATAACAAGGCAGCTCTTTTATCATGGAAAAACTTGTTCTGTTGATGTAAAGGTTTAAAAAATAAAGCTTGACTGTGCGTTGAAATAAATTACGCAACTGACTACTGTACTTTGACAAAATTGAGAATAACAAATTGAGGAAAATGACGGGTGACTTTTAAATAAGTAATATTTTTTTGTGGAACATAAACGAATTGAATTGGTAGTTTTCATGCTTCATACGTATCCTTTTTTTTTTAGTATTTTCTCAAATGACGCATTGTCATAGACAACAGTGGAGAAGCTTAAGATTTATAACCTGATAAACTTAAATACAGTACTAAAAGTAAAAACATTGAATGCGGAAAATACCTTGATATATTGCCACACAACTAAGCAGTGAAAACTGCAGTGTCATTACGATTTGTTTTTTTGCTACTATCAATTTTTTTAGACGTGCCTTCGATTTTTGATCTATCCTGCACCGAAATCCAGTCTGAAATTCCATAATTTATTGATAAAAACACTAAAAACCTGGTTAATACAAATACTAAAATGAATATTCAGGATTGCATTTTAAGTTTTTTTTTTTTGTAAAACTATATTGTATAAACTGTTCATGTTTGTTAAGGAAAAGCCGGCAATACAACGGTAGTTCTAAGAGGAAGTAAATTTTTGTTCAATGTCCTAAATTAAATGATATTTTCCTATTTATATAGTCTGAAAGTAGACGATAGAAATATTTTATTAGAGAATTCTAGAGATTGCGCAAAAATAATACATTGAATGTCTTTGAATGGAAATTTCTGAAGCTATAATTAAAAATAGAAAATATTTAAGGGAAAAATGCTGCATTGCGTAAAAACTTGATTCTTTCTCACGATCTATCCATTATTACATAAACTATTAGTATGAAAAACAGTATCTCTGTACCTGTACCTATCGAGAAATTTCATATTATTTTCGTAATATTTTTTTTTTTCCAAGCTGTAGAGCTCAAAAAAGTTTTTTGGAAAAAAAGTATTTTTTTTGTAAATTAACCTTAAAAGATAACTCTGATTTTAAAGTCAAAAATGATTAAGATCATTAGCCTCAAAATAACTTAAAATACAACATTTCCAACAGGTAAAAAAAACTAGTATACATTTGAAATATTATTTATATAACAATATTGTTTAACTCTTAAATTTGTTTGTGTTATCTGGAAAAAGTTAAATCAATAATATTCTATTAACTGAGAACAAAATATTGGAACCAGATAATCCATTTCTTTCGATCCAATTCATTGAAAACGAAGAAATGTCTTAGATTGAAAACAATTAATTATGTTCGGCTAAAAAATTCATGAAAAAACTTTGAAAGTTTCTTACCTAAAACTTGAAATTATTTCAAGAATATTGATATGGAACAAAAAAACGATTCTTATTCGATATTTGTAATAAAATACTGAATGGTAACAATAATCTTGTCTTATTTGTTTGTTGAGTTTGATTATCGTTGCACTAGAGGCTACACGAGGGCTATTGGCGACGGGCGTCATAATTTAGAACCACAATCAAGTGACGAGCCGACACCTGTGTATCTTGTTTTTGTCTCTAGGAAATTGGGAAGGCATTGAAAAAACGAAGACTCTAAATACACAAAAATTAAAAAAATTGATAAAAAGTGTTTTACAAAAAAATTATTGAAATATGCTAATGTAATGATAAGAAGTTACACAAAATACGCTATATAGTTTATCATTCCTTTCCCAATTTTTTTAAGGCTTTATAAACAGCCTTAATTTTTAATTATCATAATTTTATCAATGGCAATTTAGATAAAAACCATAAACATAAAAGTTTAGCATCTAGATATTTTAAAAGAAAAAAATACAAATTGAGAAAATGACTGAGAAGTTAAATTCAGCAACAGTGGCATAAATACAGTTATGATAGGTATTTGTACAATGTACATACAATATTGCAAGAAATATTTAAATACCGTCAAATGGGGTAACTGTGACCCAAGCATAAAAACCTAGTACTGGCTTCTTTAATATATTTTTTATTTTTTACTCGGGTAAAATTGTGTCTAATTAAAAAAAACAAGCACATTTTTAAAGGGTTTTAAATAAGGAGTTATTAGCTTAAAAATTTAGGCCCCCTCAGGGAAAATTTACCCTATTCAACAGTAATTTCAATGAAACAAAGAATAAATGAATAAAACAATTATTAAGACGAAGACTGAAGTAAGCGCCTTATAAAAATATCAGTAGCAAATTATTTTAAAGACAGGTAAACATATCAAAAGCTTTATCGCTACTTTTATTCGTTTAAGTTACAACCTTTATTTATCTGATGTGTCTGAAAGAGATAAATTATAGCGATTCCACGAATATTATTTAGATAAGGAAAAAATTCGATATCTAATAGTATGAAATATAACAGTCTCGGTATATATCTTTAAATAGTTGATCTAAAAATGAAAGTATTAAAAATTCCTTTATGATAGTCAGAAATTTTAGACTAGAAGTTCAATAATTTTTTTTTGTTTAATTTATCAAAATTAAAAAAGTTTTGAAATGTGTTTTGAGAAATCAGTAGGTACTGCCATACCTGACAATTATTTAGGGCAATTTCAATTAAGAAAATTATGAATTAAAAATTATGTACGAAACTAATTAATAAGGGAACGATTGCATTTAATAGTTTTTTTGAACTTATATGATGCTATAAAGAGTGCTATTATTTTATTTGCATTCACCAACTATTAATTAATTTTTTTTAATTAAATACTTTTAACTAATTAAACATTATTGGCTAGAAAACATGCCAACCGAAAGCAAGTTTTCTGCTTTAGTTCGTCTAAATACATTTAAAATAAAAGGCAAATGAATACCAGGGTCTGAACATTTAATGTAGGATAAAATCTACATAAAATTTTTTTTAAATCTTAAGTTAAAAAACTTACAACTTTTTAATTAGCTTCAGTTAAATTTTTATTAGGCAGAAGTATTAAAAAAGCTTTCGAATAAGTCTTTAAAATGGGGCAACTTTAATGTAACGAAGACAACAAAAAAAATTCAAATTAAAAACTCACCTTTTTTATTTTAAAAGGAAAATTTTATCCAAACGTTACACAACCCGATCGCGCGCAATACCGTCGAACAGGGAAATAACGGTCATGTTGTGACTTTAGTTTGCTCCCATCCCCTGCAGAGGGCGTTGCAGCTTCATTTAACAGTTTATTAGGTGTCGTAAACAAAAGGGTGAACGGGTTTTATTGTTTGAGAGAGAATAGAGATGCTGTAAAAAATGCGATTGGAAAGCTTTTTTTGGGTAAACTTGGTTGGAAGGAGGTAGTCTTCTATTTGATAGTGAAAGAAATATTATTAGAGAGGAGATATTTGAAGTACAACGTTTGGAGGTTACTGCTTTTAGCTTTGCCCTATATTTTGAAGAAATAAATTTAATTATTAATTATAATAAGATATACTGGGATGGATTTAGAATTTAAATATTAGGAAGTGACACTGTACACACAGGAGAGTGAGAGGGGTGGTGTATATATATATATATATAATATATATATATATATATATATTATATATATATATATATATATATATATATATATAATATATATATATATATATATATATATATATAAATATATATATTATATATATATATATATATATATATATATATATATATATATCAGGCATGAAAGTGCAAACTAATCAAAAAGGCTGAAACTGAATTCAATTTTTTTGCACTATCGGCGTAACGACGTAAAACCAATTAGAAATTTAGTCATATTAGTTTCCTATAAAATACACACATATAAAATAATGCTTAAATAATATAATTTAGTTTTACTTTAAAACTGTATATCGATGCCATTATTAAATCATATTTAATAAAAAAAACTGATAACTAATGAAATTACTCTTACTAGATAAATGTAAAATCATAACACAATTACCATTTAAGAGTTTAGATCATCCCATTACGTTGCAAGCATGGTTCTACTTATATAAAAAAAATTCAAACACTTTTCCAAAAAAAAAAATTAAGGACTCGAAAATTCACTAACAACCTAAATATATAAAGTTTCTATAAGGGACACTCCATTTCTTTTAAAAATAAAATTGTCTAAAATCAGAAACCACAGTATAGGCCGAAGTAGAAAAAAGTTCAAACGTAAAACAAAAATTTTTTAATTAGAGCCGTTCCTGTGATCACGACTCACGGACACTGAGTCAGACCCTTGATCAGAAGAAAATATTCTGGTTGCTCGACTTGGCCTAAACTGGAGCTACAAAAGTAACGAGACACTCTTCCGATCAAACAGAGCCAGAGAACTGTCAATCATTCTGACGCAATGTGACGCCATCGGTAGGTGAAAATTACTAGGCAGCAAAATAAGTAAATCCGGAAGCTTTATCTGACTCCTTTCTAATGGGAGATTGCAATGGCTGGTCGAGATTTAAAGAAAACTTAGTATAATCTAATCTTAATTCATCTTCACATTTTAATTAAAATTTGTATCTTCATTATAAGAATCTGTTATTTGAACTTATTGTTTATTAAAATTTAAGTTTAGTTTCACCTAATTACGGCGCAAAGAAAAAATTAACAATCGCTATAAAAAATGCATCGCAATTCTAGCGAATCGGTGGACTATTTGTATCGCTGTTTCAGGGGAATTTGCATCGCAAATTGTGATGCAATACCGCTTTAATCGGACCTGGTTTCAAAAAATGCACCACTTGTTCAAAAAATTAGCCATCGGACTCCGAAGTTAACTTAGTGAGAAATCGGTTTATCGGCTTTTAAAAATATCGGTATACCGATGGAAGCCGATGCTTTTTATAAGAAAAAATAATAATATTTCGAACTCAAATTAAATGAGATCGTAACTGAGTTTATTTCAGAGACGTGTTACGATGATCGCATTTGAAATATTTTCCAATTCTTTAGCATAATTGCAGTTACGTCTAGTTTATTTTTACAATATAGTTTTGGTTCAAGACGGATCATTGAACCAAAAAAAACTTATACGAATCATAATATTTACTAGTTCGCAGCGAAATCGCACTAGTAGTGACTCTTTATTTTTATAGTTTAAGTTCAAAAAGACTACCAAACAAACTTCAACACCTCGTAACTTGTGCTTATTTTGAGGTAAAATCGTAGTCTTATTTTTATAGTTCAAGGATCAGTGAACCAAACCAGACCTCGATGCCTCGTAATTTTTGCTCGATTATTTTGGGGAAATGGCAATAGATATATAAATATATATTATAATATATATAATATATATAATATATATATATATAATATATATATATATATATATATATATTATATATAATATATATATATATTATATATAATATATTATTATATATAATATATATAATATATATATATATATCTCTTAATAATAAAAGAAAGAGTCTGTCTGTCTGTGTGTGTGTGTGTCTGTTTATCGGATCGTAAAAGACCTACTTATACTGCCCACAGGAATTCGAAATTTTAAAGATAGATTCCCTTTAATACTAACGTGTGCATCTGAGGCTTAGTTTTTCATATTTTGTTCCATTTTTAGAGAAAAATCGAATTTTTCTGAAAAAAATACACCACTTTTCGCTCAAATCCGATAATTTTTTTCTCTTTCCTGATGCCATCGGCTGAAAAAATTAAATAAACTTTTAACGAAAACATTTAAAATTCAAAATGTTTATTTTTTATTCTTTTGCCATTATTTTCAGAAACTAAATTCATTATTTGAAAAATAATTGACATGTTTCAAGTGACGTAATTCCGCCAGTCTTTATTCCTGGATTTTATTGTGGGTTTATTTGATGATTTTTTCATTGATTTTTCTGTTGACTGCATGTAGGCATATTTAAGCAATAAATGTATAGTTAAGCTATTACTGAACTACGATGGTTAATAAAGGCCATCGCACTAGAGCTATTAATGTTTTATGTCTTTATTTTTTCGCCAAAGACGTTGCCAAACTCGCCAAATTATTAACTAAAATTCGCCAAATAGCGATTTCTTTTATAAATAATTTATAAGCTGGGGGTTTGTTCGAAGGTCATTGTTAGAGCTGTATAATGGGTGTGGAAAGCTATATCTATTTTCTCGCCAAATTATTTTCCCAAAACGCCCCAAATGAGCTAAAAGGTTTTATGAAATTTATGAGGGAATTGTGATGACATTTATGAGTGCATTTTATAGCGTATTTTTCATTTTGGAATTTTAAGGCAATAAAACGGGATTTTATAATTTATAACGAGCGCAATAATAAGTTTATGATCCTATACAGGGTACATGGTACACATATTTGGAATCTATTTGATATTTTTTTTATTCCGTGCGAAGAACGGGTATAAGTTTGCTAGTAATATATATAATAATAAAAGAAAGAGTCTGTCTGTCTGTGTGTGTGTCTGTTATCGGATCGTAAAAAGACCTACATATACTGCCCCAGAAATTCAAAATTTTTAAGATAGATCCCTTTAATACTAACGTGTGCACCTGAGGCTCAGTTTTTTTATTTGTTTCCATTTTTAGAGAAAAATCGAATTTCTGAAAAATACACCACTTTCACTCAAATCCGATCATTTTTTTCTCTTTCCTGATGCCATCGGCTGAAAAAATTAAATAAAACTTTTAACGAAAACTTTTAAAATTCAAATGTTTATTTTATTCTTTTGCCATTAGTTTTAAAAAATTTTAATTCATTATTTGAAAAATAATTGACATGTTTCAAGTGACGTAATTCCGCCAGTCTTCATTCCCGGATTTTATTGTGGGTTTATTTGATGATTTTTCATTGATTTTTCTGTTAAACGTGTTATGCATATTTAAGCAATAAATGTATAGTTAAGCTATTACTGAACTATGATGGTTAATAAAGGCCATCGCACTAGAGCTATTAGTGTTTTATGTCTTTATTTTTTCGCCAAATACGTTGCCAATCTCGCCAAATCATTAACTAAAATTCGCCAAATAGGCAATTTTTTTATAAATAATTTATAAGCTGGTCGGTTGTTCGAAGGTCATTGTGTTAGAGCTGTATAATGGGTGTGGTAGCTATGTCTATTTTCTCGCCAAATTATTTCCCAAAATGCGCCAAATGAGCTAAAGGTTTTATGTATTTATGAGGGAATTGTGATGACATTTATGAGTGCATTTTATAGCGTATTTTTCATTTTGGAATTTTAAAGCAATGAAACGGGATTTTATAATTTATAACGAGCGGAAACAATAATAAGTTTATGATCCTATAACAGGGTATATGGTACACATATTTGGAATCTATTTGATATTTTTTTATTCCGTGCGAAGAACGGGTATAAATTTGCTAGTATATATATATATATATATATATATATATATATATATATCATATATATTATATATGTATATATTATATATAGTATATATATATAATATATATATATATATATATATATGATATATATATTATATTATGAAGCATTATTTAATAATCAATTATACTAAGAATTTGTATGACTTGAAATTACGCTGCTGTATACAACACTTTACGAATCCACTACTGCATAAGTTAAGCCAATAGCTTCAAATTAAATGTTAAAAAAATGCCAGACATTCAGCAACAAAACAAACATTAATCATTTCGAATATTTATTCACACTTAAAAAAATCTAACTCAACAATATAAGATCGGATGCTCTATCGCTAACTGACTGATAAAAACTGAGAATTTGACATTTCCCAGTGTTAACCCACACAAGGAGTTAAAAAAGGAAAGTATTAGTTAAATAGTTAATAAAGGGTGTAAATGGGGACAGTCAACTTCAAATTAATTGTTATGCAATGACTAATATAGAATTAAACAATTCTGAAAAGAGCTCTTTCACGAACTTTCAGACCACCAACAAAACAGGCGTTACTCATTCTTTTCACATCGACATACACAAAGGGATGTCCCAACTATTTCTGCATACATTTCCCCCTTGAACAAAATGATGGGCGAGCGGATTAAAACATTCAAAAAACGATTCGGATGACAGAAAAAAGTAGGACGAGAAACAAAAATTTATGGCACTGAAATGGCGTTTCCTGGCGACTTCCTTGGCGAAGAACAAAACGCGATAAGAGCGGCCTTTTAGGGTCAAACGCAGCAAAAACAGGAAACAAAAGAACTCTCCCGACTTTAGTCTTTGGAAGTTATGTTTATTGTCATGTAGAGGGGACGATACTGGGCTCTTGCACTTAGCCATTTTTGCAACCCGATCGGCTCGAGAGGTCCATTAGGATGATAAGTAGAGAAACCATTAGGGTTTTATTTCTATCGCATAAAGCGTTAAATGGTCTTATATATGGAATAAGAAAATATTTTTTTGGAAAAGTATAACGAGCATGTATGCAAATAAGCGGGAAGTGTCTTAGTTTAAAGTTAATGTTGGACAGCAAGGAGTGTTATGGATGATCGGAATTTCAAGCATGACGCAATTCAAATAGGCTGGTTAATAATCAATTGATGAACAATCAAACAAATATTGACTAATATTTAAATAAACAAAATAATTAGTTTACAGCAAATTTGTCACTGCTCTTTTCAATGGTTAAATATAAAATTATTACATAGTTTTAGTTAGTAAAATATTCTGATAGTTTAATAATTAATACGTAAAACGTAGGCAATATAAAAATATCTATAATGATTATAATTCAATACTTCGAATTACTTCTGTAAATTGAAAACATACTCATCTTCCTTAGAGACTAACTTTATATATCCGTATTAAGTTCTTAGCCCAAGATAGAAATTGAAAACCTTAGTATCCTTATTATGAGTAATTAAATTGCTTGATTACATACAAAATTTAAAAACATAAAACCTTCAGAACTAGAAATTAGAATCTTCCCTTCCAATAAGATTAAGATCACCGATAAATTTTTAAATTGTTTATTCGACATCCTTTGGCATCAACAAGCATATAAAATCCAATCGATGTTTTTCTCTAAGTGCACCAATTTAAAACGCATGATAAAATGTAATTGGGTTGTTTATTGAAGCATTATAGTGGTCGAAATTCTTATGAAACAATTTTCCTTCAGATAAATGCAAGTAAATAAATAATTGAAAATTTAGTTTTTAAATGTTTAATACGCTCTCTAAGCAGTTTGCAATTTATATTTAAATACCTAAAATATTTCAAGTGAAATTAATTATCTAAGCTAATAATAGCTGAAATACAGTTACCAAAAAATACCAAATAAAGGAAAGCAGTTGAAGAGCTTAGTAGAAGAGCGTGCTATGTGACAAAAGGTGAAAACGAGAAATTGAGCTTTAAAGTTTTATTTTGCACTTCTGTTGATCCGTTAAAAACGATAGACAAACGGTAAAAATGTACTTATAACGTTTATGAAAAAGGATTATAACGTTTATGAAAAAGGATTATAACGTTTATGAAAAAAGGGATTATAACGTTTATGAAAAAAGGGATTATAACGTTTATGAAAAAGGGAAACCTGCTATATTTAAAGGAGGGAATAATATGTTCATTGACACAAATCTCAACACATAACAAATAACACACGTCACATTCTTCCATTAAACTCTTCAATTATGATAGGATTATCAATTTTACCAAATTTGTAATAAGTTTCAATTAAACTGTTAGGAAACATTTTTTTAAAAAAGATTAATTTAAAGTAAAAAATCCTTTAAATATAAGGGAGGTCTGGCACTTTCACTATCTAAGATATAACCGCCATAGATTTCCAAAGAAAAGTGGTAAAAACTGACGTATTGATAATCAGTGAAAACTCATGTTAGAAATTCAATTCATTTTAATAAAATTCAACACATATTTCCCCCCCTCCCTTGAACTTATTCCAGTCCCTACACAGTAAAACCAAGGGTTACACCATACATTAAAATCAATGCTTGTTAGTGACAAAACATTTTGACTAGTTACCCATCCTCATCCGTGTTACAAACAAGTCACACATGGGTGTGGCCACCCCCCCACTTGCCCTTTAAACAGCTGATCTTTAGTCACAGCCCCATCGATTGCATTTGTCCCACTCCCATCTGACAATTTGGGCGTTGGCCCCTCTTCTCTGGTTGATTGGGAACCATGCCCCGTGGGATTGAATATTTCAACTATGGACAGTGTATGCTGGACAGGTAAACTGCAGTAACTTGCCTAATGACTTAGACCATTGTTGCATAAATTCAATTACTGTAGTCTATAGTAAAACATTGGGATAGACTAATTATTTCAGAGCAAAAATGGTTTAGTCCATTGTAGCGGTTACTGCAGTTTACCCGCTAACGGCAGTATGGTTGTCTCATCGTATATTAGCATCGCCTCATCATGGACAAGGGCGATTGAGCCTTAGATGAGGGATAGGATTGAGCGATACCAATCAGTTCATGGCGTTCGTTAGTTTGGAAAAGGTTTAATTGGCAAATGGTGTGATTATGAGGAGAATTTTGGAAATTTGTTATGCAAAACCTATGGTTTGATTCGTAGCGAATCCTTTAAACAAAATCAGTTTATAGGATGACAGTATCCAAGACTGATTCGTTACGAGGATCTGATGATCTAAAGGCCAAATATACACCAACTGGGCGCTCACGCCCTTGTAACTTAGGTAAAATGCGATTCTTTCTAGCTCCTAATTTGTCCGACATACAATCAACAAAATAAAATAAAAAGGTCGATGCAAATATAAAGTTATATTTTTGATAAGATGGTGGATGTTACAGCAACTCCATACTAACCCATCATAACATTGAGATACTTCTATATTAAAAAAAAAAAAACGCAAAAGGCATAACTCCAATTTGACCGACTTTACAGTGTAGCTTAAAAATTAAAGTATAGTTTGACTCTTTATTCTAAAATGTTTAAAAAAAGAATTTACTTTACAAAATGTCTACATTTTATTGCTTTTCAGTAGGTTTAGTTCAATGACTCATAAGTCAATGAGTAAGAAAATGGTAGATTTTTCTTGAATATGAATGGCAACATTTTGCTTAGTAATGTTGTAAAAAAATGAATAAAATATTGCATTGTCATCAAAATTAAGGGTTTTGTGCAAAGTTAGATTGGATTCGAAGCAGCGCACGCGAGCACTTGAAAGAAGCGTTACAAGATATTAGAAAGATATCAAAGTAAAATAAAGTTGTTTTAAAATTATAAAACAGAACTCTAACTAACCAGTCAAGTTCAATTTTAATAAATAGCTTTTGTTTCTTTTCCAAAAATCTCATTCCACACTTAAAACGTCGGTATTTCTGTAGATACGCCCCTCTACTTCTAAGGTTTATAAAGTATAGATGGGGTCGACAGAGTGGCTAGTTGGCCGAAAGCCATGGGGGTGGCCTCTTTTCTTGGATGGGTGGTTTGTTATAAGACATCCAGTTAGTCTTGGGGCTTTTGTAGTTCAAGGTCTGAGATTTGTCTGATGAATATGGATCGATAAAAGCACACGTGGTGAGATGGAGTTAATGGAGAATAATGTAAAAGTTTAATTAAAAATAGGTTAAAAGGTTATTATTAGTGAAAGATTGACGAGATAAATTAATGTTTAGAATGTTATTATGAATGAATTATTTCTACTATGTTTTATTTAAAAAATAGTTAAAGGATATAATTTTACTTATAGAGTAATTCCATGTAACTGTAGTGTCAGTGTTGGGCCAAATTTTAATTGCAAGAACAATTAAAGATTAACAATTAATTGGTAAATGTAACCACAACAACTAACAATTTATCGATTGTAATTGTGGAAAATTACAATTAACAATTATTTAATTGTTAACTGTAGTACTAAAAATTAACAATTAATTACTTTTCAATTGTTTTGTTAATTTTAATTTAAAAAAATATAAAAACACTGCTGTATAATATAAAGCCGGTATATCATATCTATAATAATAAAAGAAAGAGTCTGTCTGTCTGTGTGTGTTTTCGGATCGTAAAAGACCTACTTAACTGCCCTCAGAAATTCGAAATTTTTAAGATAGATTCCCTTTAATACTAACGTGTGCACCTGAGGCTTAGTTTTTTCATATGTGTTCCATTTTTAGAGAAAATTCGAATTTTCTGAAAAAAATACACCACTTTCGCTCAAATCGATATTTTTTCTCTTTCCTGATGCCACCGGCTGAAAAAATTAAATAAAACTTTTAACGAAAACAATTAAAATTCAAAACGTTTATTTTATTCTTTTGCCATTACTTTCAGAAACTAAATTCATTATTTGAAATATAATTGACATGTTTCAAGTGACGTAATTCCGCCAGTCTTCATTCCCGGATTTTATTGTGGGTTTATTGATGATTTTTTCATTGATTTTTCTGTGACTGCATGTATGCATATTTAAGCAATAAATGTATAGTTAAGCTATTACTAAACTATGATGGTTAATAAAGGCCATCGCACTAGAGCTATTAGTGTTTTATGTCTATTTTTTCGCCAAATACGTTGCCAAACTCGCCAAATTATTATATAAAATTCGACAAATAGGAAATTTCTTTTATAAATAATTTATAAGCTGGTCGGTTGTTCGAAGGTCGTTGTGTTAGAGCTGTATAATGGGTGTGGGTAGCTATATCTATTTTCACGCCAAATTATTTCCCAAAACGCGCCAAATGAGCTAAAAGGTTTTATGTATATTAGGGAATTGTGATGACATTTATGAGTGCATTTTATAGCGTATTTTTCATTTTGGAATTTTAAGGCAATGAAACGGGATTTTATAATTTATAACGAGCGGAAACAATAAGTTTATCCTATAACAAGGTATATGGTACATATATTTGGAATTTATTTGATATTTTTTTATTCCGTGCGAAGAACGGGTATAAATTTGCTAGTATAAATATACAATATACCCGTGTGGTTCCGGGTAGTAGAATAGTCTTCCCCCCTCCCCCCTATCTTTTCCTGCGGTTAAATAAATACGCTGGCAACAAATAAAAGAACGATCCAAATAATCATCAATATCTTTAATTAAACATGATTAGACAGACAATAACAATTTAAAAATTTCTTGTAATAATTTAAATTACACTTCAGTACCACTCTCTTCTCGAACATGCTGTCTGACAATTTGTAGTTTGTGACTCTTTGGCAGATTTGTCATTGTCACAGCTTAATTTTCCTAAATCTTTACTCATTTCGTTTTACATAAAGTTAATTGCAATTATTTTAATTGTGAGTTACAATTGACATACGTTAATCAAATTAATTTAATTGCAAGGTGCAATTAAAAGTTCAATTGCGATTAATTTAATTGTAATTCACTTCAGAGTATCCCTTCTTTATGCAGGTTTAGAAATTCTTTATTTAAATTTATGTTGTCAATAGACGATATTGATGTATTTTTTAATTTATAGAAGCGAACTTTTTTTTATATATATTTCCCGCTGACCAGAATTTTGGGCATTTTGTTTTGATTATTTAGCATTGCATCGCCATAATTTTCTTTGTGTATATTTATGTATTTAAATTTATTATTTTTTGTGGTTTTTCTTATTTCAATTTATAATGTCTTATTATTGTGTCTCATCAATTATAATTATGTTTATATAGTCACATATACGGGGTTTTTTTTACCCCCTTGTGACTAACAAAAAATATCTGTAATTGTTTTTTTTTGTGTTAATAAAGTGTTTGTTTAATTAATTTAATTTCAATTACTTTTTTAGTCAATTAACAAGATAAATGACAAATTAATTGATTAATGCCCAACACTGTGCAGTGTAAGTCACAATTTACGAAGAGATTAAAAGCTTTTTAAATTTGAAAAATATATCAAATTAAATAAAGCACGTTACATTATTTAGTTTAAATACGTGTTGATTAGATCAGTTTTAGTGATAATCACTTTTTACACTTGTGACTTACAGTACAGAAAGGATAATTTTGCATGGAATTAGCCTATAATTTTTTTATGTTATTTGTTCAATATATACCAATATATACAATACTAGCTGTTATACCCGACGTTGCACGGGTAGAGGTGGAAAAATAATTTAACAGTCAATTTAACTATTTTTTTTCTTTCATTTTTGTTACATAAGATATGAAGATTACCCAGTAACTTTCCATTTAATTACCCAACTTGGATATAGTAAACTTATCATTGTTCCCACTCGTTATGAAGTATAAAATCCCGTTTCTTTGCCTTAAAATTCCAAAATGAAAAATACGCTATAAAATGCCCTCATAATGTCATCACAATTCCTTCATAAATATAAAACCTTTTAGCTCATTTGGGCGTTTTGGGAAATGATTTGGCAAGAAAATAGATATAGCTACAAACACACCCATTATACAGCTCTAACACAATGACCTTCGAACAACCAACCAGCTTATAAATTATTTATAAAAAAAATTGCCCATTTGGCGAGTTTTAGTTAATAATTTGGCGAGTTTGGCAACGTTTTTGGCGAAAAAATAAAGACATAAAACCCTAATATGCAGCTCTAGTGCGACGGCCTTTATTAACCATCATAATTCAATAATAGCTTAACGATACATTTATTGCTTAAATATGCATACATGCAGTCAACAGAAAAATCAATGAAAAAAAATCATCAAATAAACCCACAATAAAATCCGAGAATGGAGACTGGCGGAATTACGTCACTTGAAACATGTCAATTATTTTTCAAATAATGAATTTAGTTTCTGAAGGTAATAGCAACAGAATAAAATAAACATTTTTAATTTTAATTATTTTTGTTAAAAGTTTTATTTAATTTTTTCAGCAGATGGCATCAGGAAAGTAAAAAAAAAATATCGGATTTGAGCCAAAGTGGTGTAGTTTTTTCAGAAAAACGTTCGAAACCGATAGAAGGAATGGTCTGATTCGAAAAATTCTTAGCCTATGTTTGTTCCGCAGATGAGATGAATTTTTGTGCCAAATTTCGTGACGATCTGTTGCGTGGTTCTTTAGATCTCGTGTCTTATACAGACAAACGGAAGTTGCCTCTTATGTATATAGATACCAATATATACAAATATATCAACACTGGTAACAACACATGTATACATTTTATCCCAATAAGCCCAACCCGGGCGAGCAAATATCTCTATACCACCACTACTACTACTATCCCAATAAAAACTCGTGTGGGATTTATATAAATATATCCATTTAAGAAAATAAATCAGTTTTAGGGTTATTCTTTTAATACTATACGACTCTTTCAACTTTATTTTAAAAAAATTGAAATCAATTCAAGCTTATTGTTACTATTTTTTTTTTAAAGGATTGCGTTACGAAATAAATTAAAATCATTAAATCTCTATTGGAGCCAGTGTCAAAGGTATTCGGGGATAACATAGCATCGGAGACAGCTGATTTTCTATTCTTTAACCACTCAAACCAACAGTAGATTTTAAGAGATCATTCTCCATTACTAAAATATTGAAAATTCTAAGAATAAAAGCTTGTTGTTTTTATTCGGCAATGTATCAATGAATGTGTCTTAAAAAAATAACTGAATCAGAACAAAAAAATAATTGAAAAAATAAAATTAAACTAACACTTTAATTCATTCATTTCATTGTTATAATAAAATATACCAGTTAATAATAGTAGTAGAGCAAATATTTTCGCAATTAACAGGGAACATTTTAGCAGTGCCATCTATCGCTGCTAAGCGAAACAAATAAATTATTCGTAATGTTTTGCAAACCTTCTATATTTTTAAGAAGTACTTTAAGATTTTTAATTTCACGCAGAATAATAAGACTAACACACTATGCACATTTATTTTGATGTTTATTCATACAGTTTAAGCATAACTTAATTTTACTTTCACATATAAAGTTTTTGAAAACGATACTTATACAAAATTACGATAGATGGTAGCACCAAAAGTTAGTAGAAAGTACGCTAAAATTTTATTTGAAGAAAGTATTAAAACTATTTTAATGTTAATATATCGCAATTATTATAACACAATCACAATTTTTAGTTCAATGATTTTTCTTTCACTGAAATAATTGAAGTGAAGAATTATATGAAATGCAATAAATACTTGTTACAGTTTATGTTTTTGGTGAATAGACAACAAGTACAATCCTATAAGGATCAATCCTATAAAGATATCCGGTAAGTGTTTGCCACAAATTAGAAAATAAATAATAAATATTAAAGCTGAAGTAGTTAAGAGCGGGAAACTATTCGATAACAAGTATATTTTAACTTTTAAAGGACAACAAAACCACACATTTTGCATACTTTTTATGTAACCTTTGTTTTTTATCTTACAGGATTGCATTCGAATATGAGTAATTTTTTAAAAAAAGTACGATCTTAAAAATAAATCTGAAATAATTATTGAACCTGCGGTTGCTCACATGCTCACTGCTCAGACACAAATTCGAAACTAGACTCAATTTGTGTGTTATCAATTATCTTTTGGTGCTGCCATCTGCTGGGTGAAGATAGACTTAGCGGGAAAAGGGACAAGGGCTAATTTAATAAACTAAATATTTTTTTTAGGGGAACTAAATGCTTTTATTTTTTTAAAGGAGATAGTGTGTTATATCTCTATTTAATTTCCTGTGTGGGACACAAATTTGTCATGCAGCCCAGTCAATAAAAACATAAGGAAATCACATGTTAATAAATAAATGTGTTTTTCTATTCAATGTCTCATAGTTACATAAAACCATGTTTTTTTTTGTTAATTACAAATAACTGGAACCAAAAAAATCTAACCCATACTTTACCAGCAAGTAATAAGATGTAGATAAAGATTCATACGACAGCACAAAATACAAATGTCAATAAACATATTCAGAAACCGAGTGTTAAAAATCGAGCCCACAAAAACAAAAGCACATTAAACGAGTTTCACGAAGAATTATAGTAGCGTGGAAGATGTCCCTCCGTAATTGATTTGCGAGGGTGTTCAGTGGAACTTTCTCACCCATGCATGGACAATGGACCCTTGATGCCCATGAGAAGTGGAGCGAAGGTAGAAACCACGTCTTCCCTCAGTGTGTGAGGGGTTTGGGTGAGTGTAACTAAATATACTGCTATGGTCACAGGAGGTCACACTGTAGACTTGATTCCACGACGGTGTTTGTTCGCGCGGAGAGCTTTTTCCGACAAGTGATTGGTTAATTTGTTTATTAACTCTCCAACTAACCAATCAGCCTTCGTAACTGATCATGTCAGCACTGACAGGGACCGCGGAGACAAGGGTTAGGGTGAATTATCGTCGTACTAGAGCTAAGCGTGGGTTATTGGCGACGGGCGTCATGATTTAGAATCACAATCAAGTGAGAAAACCGACACCTGAGTAGGCACCAACGCAACGTTTAAGGCGAAATCGTACATGGATCGTTAACATGCATCCCCTACACATAGTCGCCCTCGTCGGACTTTTTGTCTGCACAGGTTGTTTATAGGTCGGTAATTATTTTGGCAAGCCATGCCTGAACATAGGACCTTTCACATACAAGACAAACGCCTAACCGTCTGGGTTCCCACAGCCACAAGAATAATAAGAGAAATATAATTTACTGGGATTTTGTCGGTCTTCTTGGGACTACAAATATAGCAAGGCGAGGTTATTTAACTTAAGAAAGGGGTTTATGGATGCTTTTAGCTTCCACACTACGTTTATAACGTAAAAAGTAGGTTTGTAACAGAATCTGTCACTTAACTCGCTTCCACATATTTGTGTTTAACAGGAAAAAACGCGCCAAACACAACATTAATTCTATATTTAACATTTACAAGCTAAATTTGGCTAGTTTTCATTTATTTTATTTCGAAAATTCAATAATTATTACTTATCGTTTGCAAAAATTAATTTATATTTTAAAGAATAAATATGTCATATTCCTCGCTTTTAAATAGAATGAAAACATTTCATATCACCATACAAGGATTCCGTAGTGAAATATATTTGACGTCATTTCAAACTGATCGATGTTGCAAAAATAAATTTATTTTAATTTATTGTCTAAAAGAATTAAAGTTTCTCGAGCGATTGTTGCGAATGGCAAATGTGATTTAATTCTAATAAAAACAGGGCCTTTAGCTATTTGTAATTCAAACTTTTAAACGCCAAAATTAACTATTTTCATTAATCTTCTTTCTCAGATTTAATAATTAGACTTTATCGTTTGCTAAATTTGTTTGAAGTTCGAAGAATAATGATGTAATCTTTTTTTAATAAATTTTTTGTCGCCACAATTTCCCATTTACATTTCTTTCGAAAATTCGCTTATTTATAATTTGTTAAATTAATTTACAGTTCAAAAAATTTATAATTTGTACAATTGATGCTTTAAAAATAAAAGCGAAACTTAGCATATTTTTTTTATGTTAAGTTAGAATTCTCTATGCATCTTTCTACATACATATATATAGAACCATTAAAAGAACTCTATTGTGATAATACAACAATCCAAACCGAATTATATCACATAAATAAATATTTTTTCAAAAGTGCATTTTTATTTTAACAAAAGTTTCTCGTACGTTTAACGAAATGGCAACAGTGAAAATATTGAATAAAAATGGAATTTGCATGTTATTTCAATGTAGATTAAATTTTTAGTTATTTAAATTTTAAATAAGCTTCTAGTTTAAATTTTTTAATGAAATTTGGCATGTAGCCTAATCTGATTTTTTGCTTTAAAATGACGTATCCCACTTGTCTGTGGGACTTGTGGTTCTTTCTGTGAAAGTGGGTGACAGACAGACAGACAGACGGACTGAACGATTATAAACCTTCCACTTTTTACGTTATAAACGTAGTGTGGAAGCTAAAAGTGGAAGGTTTTATAATCGTTCAGTCCGTCTGTCACCCACTTTCACAGAAAGAACCACAAGTCCCACAGACAAGTGGGATACGTCATTTTAAAGCAAAAAATCAGATTAGGTTACATTCCAAATTTCATTAAAAAATTTAAATTAGAAGTTTATTTAAAATTTAAATAACTACATTTTTTTTTATCTACATTGAAATAACATGCAAATTCTATTTTTATTCATATTTTCACTGTTGTCATCCACAAGTCCCACAGACAAGTGGGATACGTCATTTTGAAGCAAAAAATCAGATTAGGCTACATGCCAAATTTCATTAAAAAATTTAAACTAGAAGCTTATTTAAAATTTAAATAACTAAAAATTTAATCTACATTGAAATAACATGCAAATTCCATTTTTATTCAATATTTTCACTGTTGCCATTTCGTTAAACGTACGAGAAACTTTTGTTAAAATAAAAATACACTTTTGAAAAAATATTTATTTATGTGATATAATTCGGTTTGGATTGTTGTATTATCACAATAGAGTTCTTTTAATGGTTCTATATATATGTATGTAGAAAGATGCATAGAGAATTCTAACTTAACATAAAAAAAAAAATATGCTAAGTTTCGCTTTTATTTTTAAAGCATCAATTGTACAAATTATAAATTTTTTGAACTGTAAATTAATTTAACAAATTATAAATAAGCGAATTTTCGAAAGAAATGTAAATGGGAAATTGTGGCGACAAAAATATTTATTAAAAAGATTACATCATTATTCTTCGAACTTCAAACAAATTTAGCAAACGATAAAGTCTAATTATTAAATCTGAGAAAGAAGATTAATGAAAATAGTTAATTTTGGCGTTTAAAAGTTTGAATTACAAATAGCTAAAGGCCCTGTTTTTATTAGAATTAAATCACATTTGCCATTCGCAACAATCGCTCGAGAAACTTTAATTCTTTTAGACAATAAATTAAAATAAATTTATTTTTGCAACATCGATCAGTTTGAAATGACGTCAAATATATTTCACTACGGAATCCTTGTATGGTGATATGAAATGTTTTCATTCTATTTAAAAGCGAGGAATATGACATATTTATTCTTTAAAATATAAATTAATTTTTGCAAACGATAAGTAATAATTATTGAATTTTCGAAATAAAATAAATGAAACTAGCCAAATTTAGCTTGTAAATGTTAAATATAGAATTAATGTTGTGTTTGGCGCGTTTTTTTCCTGTTAAACACAAATATGTGGAAGCGAGTTAAGTGACAGATTCTGTTACAAACCTACTTGTTTTCGTTTTATTAAGATTTATGGGTTATTTTCGATAAAAAAAACAAACAATGTTAGAACAAATGATCGTTAAAATGCAAGTTTCAAATTATAAAAATATAAGAATTTTATAAAACATCAGAAATTAACACAGAAAGTAATCTACATTTAGAAAATAGTTGCCCGTATACGTAAAATTCAAGGAATTTTGAAATTTTATTTTATTACTATGTAACTATCATATTAGAAATATTGATAACATGAACTTTGGGAAATCAATATCAATTTAACGGTTTTATTATTTTTTAGGTAAAGGTCGCAAAATATGAATATTCGTTAATTTGTTTTACCTTTAAACATCTCAATTTAAATAATAAATTCAAAAGCTCCAAGCGAAAAATGTGAACTAGAATTTGGGTAAAACACATTGATATTGTAAATAAAAAGCATTCCAACATTTTTGATTTCAACATTAGATTTATCATTATTCAACGGAAATAGCTTATCAATACACATTTTATACGCAACATTTACTACACAGGTGTATTGTATTTCAATAATCCAACAATCTGTAACTGCATATTCATTTTCCACCGGAAGATTTCTATCTAATACAAGATTTCAACTGGATCATTTCCATTCTTTGAACCGGTGTCGTGGATATAAGTTACACTTTGGACGCGAGACCTTCACGCCCCGTAGGGTAAGACGCGAGAACAATGACCAATTAACCTGAATCATTAGCACGTTCCACTTCAAGCGCAATTAAAATTCAGGCCAAAAAGATATGGAATAATGGAATCGCTTTGGAGGCAAGTGACAAATGGACTCGTTGTCGTAATGAAAGCTGATATCGAAACTGAAATTGAATGCCATCAAGTCGCGATTGAATGTAGCCTACTTGTCTAGGGATACTTTGCTCCTGGCTTAGTTAAAGTAGGAACCGAAAATATGGCAACTGTTGCTTGCTGTGACAATAATCGCATTAATTATTACAATTTCGTAAACTGTACGAAAAGTGTATTTGTATGAAGCTAATTATGTTTTTAAAAAATTAACTTACTATAAATTATAAAATACCTTATTGTATTAAATAAAATGAAGTTTACATTTTAGTTTTTGACGATATATTTGAAATCCATTATATGTAAACACTATTCTTATAAATTATATAAAGAATTATCTATATTTTCAATCGGAACGAGGAAAATTCTAGAAAAAAATATGAATTCAAATCTATTCAATTCAAGATTTGCGTTCAACATTTCAATAACACTATTATTCAAAAGTTATATCAATAAAGAACTGCATCACTCAAAAGATTACCTTTAAAAAAGAAACCGAACCCCCCCCCCCCATATTTAATAGGCATAATTTGAATAGATATTTTTTCAAAGGGGGCACGTCCAATCTGGATTTTTCTTTACAAATTTTATTGCTGAAATATACACCAGAATTTTCCAGAATTTTTTTTGACGACTCTATAAACATATTAGATCGCACCCTATCAATTTAAAATTCATTCTTTTCAGGTACTTGGGAACACTAGCAAAACAATTCAGACACAAATTTGGCGATTCCTTTACAAAACCCTAGACCAGCACACAAAACGCCCATCTAAGCAAAAAACCCCACATTTTTGACGAAACCAGTTAGGGACATCTTACAAACACACAAAACCATATTCCCCTTTGAGAGTCTTATCTGACTAATGTATCTTTTTATATAAGCTCGATACAACTGAGTAACCCTGCTAATGGACACAATTATAAAGGGCTAGTAGCTAACTGTCGGATAATGGAAGGACAAACAGTAAGAAATCGGGTCAAGCTGTGGAAGGGGGCAGGCATAACGGGCCTGACTCAACGTGCAGCGGAATTACACGCATCGGCGGATGCAAATCAGGAAATCACCCGGTCCATTAAGGCAGACTTTGGATACGTGTACGAAGGTGAAATTTTAACGTCTAAGTTCAATGTGATCAGTAGCCTATTATCCATGTCCAGATAAGTAATATTATGGACATGATATAGCCTTGATGCAACTCGTAAAAAAGTGTTTTTACAAAAAAAAAAACACTTTCAGCTGCAGTGTCAGAAAAATACCGTATAATTTACAGAGAAAATCTGTTATATTATAAGAATAATTTGTAATTTTAGAGCAAAAGTTTTTTTTTCAGACAAATTATAATGAAAAACAAAATTTCATCTTCCAGGAGGACGTACCGCGGGCAAGACCACAACACTAACGAGAAATAAGCAGAAGAACATGGGCTTGAACCACAGATCTTTAGACCAACACTCTCCCAACTGAGCTATTTCGGCACACGACGTTTCAACAAATAGTTAATATGCTTGTTCGGTTGTAGTTTAATACTGTATTTACGCCGATAAAATCGGAAAATTGTTTTTACTTTAAACAGCATACTTTTACAGAAAAAAAAACTGTTTATAGAAAATAACAGTATTTTTCTGTAAATCTGTTTTCTCTTGAACAGTCGCAATATTAGGGAACTAAAATTATATTTTGCAATACGGATCTTACATTAATGACGTACATTACAAAACGCAGACTACTAAATCGAAGGGACCTCAATCGACTTCAGGATGACTCTTCTACTTACATCAAGTACCAATTACTTATTTCTAATCCCGTTCACCCATTTTTAATCCGATTCTTTTAAAAAGTTTCAACGTCAATCAGTTAGTTTCAACTAAATAGTCACATTAAAGAGTCACCCTCATTAAAAGGTCAATTAGTCAGCGTCAACTTCATTTAATAACCCGGAAACAGTTCTTCCGACCACGGTGGGCCACTATAACGATATTGATGGTTTGATTTGATACAATTCTAAGTAACAATTGGTTTATATGTGAGGTTTAAGCAGACTAGCTTTTGCTACATGAGTGATAATCTGCGGCTTAAAAGCCCTATTACAAACATCCATGTAATGCTTGAATGGGATTAGATTTTAGTACTTAGGGTCATCAGCGCTCGTGTCATTCAGTTATCGTCCGAGGGAAAATAGGTTGTAGAACATAATCTGGAGTGAAAAATTCAAAAATACCCATTATTTTATGAAAAAGTATTATCTATTCATGGAATATTATGCAAAATTCGTATGCATAAAAATAATTTTCAGAGAAAAACCTTTGGAAATACTGCATTTGTCTGAATTTTACGGCACTTTAGAAAAGTCTTTCTGCTCGGGGTAGTTTCGAGTCTTTGCGTATCGCAGGCTATGCGGACTAAGGTGGTCCTATTTTCAACTAAAGTATTTTCTTACAAATTCCTAAAACACATTTTTATTCCAAAAACCGAATAAGTCCATACGAATAAAAAATATATTTGAACCACTGAATATAAAAAGGGATATCAAGTTCACAAAAAATTGTTCGTACACACTTTCTTTTACTAAAAAAGTACTAAGGAAGCTATAAAGAAGTACTTGAATAAGAAAGAAAAGTAAGTAGGAGCGAAATTCTCCAATGAACTTCTCAACTTATTTTACACCTAATGATTCAACTGTTATTTAAAACTTTGGCAAATCAATACACAAAATAAAAACAACGGCTCATTTAGCGGATTTCATCCAATAATATGCAATGTCTTAGAAGGATGCTTGCTGATTTCAGATACGGGGTTTTCGGCTTCGAACTGCCGTAGACCGAGTAGCTTTAACCCAAAAATCACGCGATCTGTGACGATGTTTTTTTATTTACAATTATATATTTTTTCGTTGGGAAAAATCGAAGCAAGTAAATATAGGAACTTTATATCACTGCGAAGATTGTTTTTGTACATTGTCTAGTTTTTTGGAGTTACATATGTAATTAAATCGATGTTACTCCAGAATTGAAACTTTCGAGGCTTCGATTGCTCTGAACGGTTGATTTGGTAGTTAGGGCATGTTTTTTTTTATAAATTGAATCTTTAAATTACAAAGTGAAGGATTGCTGCATTTTAGATTAACTAGTCTTGTAAAATACGTGAAAGATTGTTGAATTACTATATTTAAATTTCTATTATTTGTGATTGAAAAATGGATTGAAATCAATAGGGATTCAAAATAGAAATTTTTTACTCGTACGTAATAGTTTTCCCTCAAAGTCTATACAAGTATTTGAATGTACTGTGTTGTATGTAAAAATAAAATATGTTTATTTTAATTATCATTGATAGAGTAATATAAGATTATATAAAAAAGGCGTTAAATTTATAATAAGAAAATATCGAGATTTTTTTTAAAAAAAAAGATAGATATACTATCTTTAGTGTAAAAGGAGATGGTAAAACAAGAACTTGATCATTAAAATGAGAAGTATTTAATTTATTTGGTCGCTAGGAAAGGATTACTTGTGCTTCAAAATAGACATGAAAAAAAGGGATTATTTCAGTAAATAAACTAATTGTAGGAAAAAAAATTTGGTTTGTGAAAGAAGGGGGTAGAAGAAGAATATCAAGGCAAAATTTTTACCATCAATCGTAGTGAGCTTTTGAAATATTACTGTATTTAAAATATCAAGGATAAAACAAAACGCAACGTTGTAAGGTTATAAAATAATGCTATATATGAATGGGGTTATTGCATACCTTGAATTGAAGCAACGGCATTGAAAACAAAAAATATGTATGCACAATAACTATTGAAAAATTGACTGTTCTTTCTATTTTACCATGTGTCTAAATTGGTTAACAAAGCAATACTCGTACCGTCGAAGCGGGTAACTTTGGTCCACTCGTCGGAAAAAGATTTGTTTCTTAATTTCTCTTCATAAAATGATAACATCTTAAATTGTTTTACATTTTTGGAGAGGTGGAAACATTGTCTTTCATTTCATGTAAAAAACTTCTCATTATAATTTTGGCAATGCTACTAATGGCGTTTGTATTCTTACGAGCATTTAATGACAAAAATCTATTTCTTCCAACTTTTGCCTGGGAACACCTAAAAAAATATTGAAAATAGCTAAATAACACACTCTATACTATTCTTGTATTTATGGGGGTGAATATTACACCATTTGTTTTAAACTAAGTTGAATACTTTTTATGCTATATTTTATTGTTGGTCACTGGGAAACTTTTGCCGATGAATGCGGGTAACTTTGGTCCAAGATGTAAGGATTTCTTTATGGAAATTTGCACTTTCAAAAATGTATGAAAAAGTTTATTCTGTTTAACTATTTTTGAAGAAGTCTTACTTTTATGATTATTCATTTTTTAGATGATTTTTAAAAAAAATTAAACTATTTTAAACATTAAAAAGATAAAGATATAATGCAAGAAACGTACAACATTCAAAACCGCTAATTTCGAAATATAACATTTTCAAATTCCTAATTACGAATTATATTATTTTTTTCCTTTTATAATAAAATCGTTTGCTTTTTATAAAGATATTTGTTATTAAATATTGCTTTCAAAAATAAGTTATTTTCCCTTACTTTTTTTTTAAGCGACAATCAATACTGGTATTCGTAGTGTAATGTCATTCTACGATGCACTGCAATGTAAATGTTAAGTTATATACCATTTTTTAATAACTATGTATCTTATAACTTTGTTATATTTATGTTTAAACATTTTAATATTACTATTTAATTCGGTAACACAGCCTTTTAGGATGTTAAAAAGTATGTTTCTTATGTATTTCATGCTTAGACCAAAGTTACCCGCCCGGATCCTAACCGTGTCCAAATTTTTTAAACTAACAAATTTTTTTGTTTTAATTTATAAAATTTAACAAAAATGCTTGAAAATCATTCCTATAAGTACAATACTTAGAATGTATAATAATTTTTAAGTGTTGAAATCGTTTTTGTAGTTTAATTTTTCTTTTTTTGAAAAAAATACTATGATTTTGGACCAAAGTTACCCCGCACTGACGGTAACTGTGTAAACTCAAAGCAAGCAGGGAAAAAATTCCATTCCATTTCTAGAAGATTTATTTAGTATAGAATAAAAAAAAATGCGAAAAAAAATGAAGGTGTCACCATGAACTAAAATTGTGTAAATAAAGCTATATTCCAAATAACACTGCATGTGTGTATAAGCTACATTTATCATGTTATAAGAACATTTCAAAACATGAAAATTATTGTAAATTCTATATTTACATAAATTTACTGCTTAAATTAAAAACCAAAAAAGTTTAAAACTACCTTTTTTTTGAAGTATTGTTTACAAAGATAATAACTTTTTGACTCGCTTGACTTTTATATTATATGCAAAGACTAAACAGTTTGAATAGTTTTACAAATTATATCATTTATAACAAGTCGATCTGCAGTTGTGCTATTTGTTTTGAACGTGTGATACAAGCAATTTTAGTCGCCAGCTGTGCTAAGTTAGGAGCAATATAGGTCGTCAGAACATTTACAACTACAGATTCACTGGAAGTTAGTGATTCAACTGGTTCAAGTTTGTGCAGCGTTATTTTTTGTATCAATAGATTTCGAATACAAACAAGTTTAGATTATTTTGCAAGTAAAAATAAAATATATAAAATAACATAGTTCACAAAACTCGTAAGAATGAAATAAAAAGACAAACGAAACAAAAAGAGAAAGAAAAGGATACAAGATAGAATTAGTAAAACAACTTTATAATACTGTTTTATTTTTGAAAAATCTTACAATTTATTTGATAGCAACTGAGATAAAACATAATTGCGAATAAGTACTGCATTATTTATTTTAAGTAACTATTATCAGATCTCAATTGAAAGTAATGTAAAAGCATTAAATGAGTTTCAAAGATAAACATTCATTGTATTTTCTAAAAATTCTTAAAAATGTTGCAATTTAGTAATAATTGTATCAAAATTCTTTGAAATTTCATCAAATTAAACAGTAAATTTATAAATAAAAATACTTGGAAGTATGATTAAATCTATTAATTCCCGGTAAAAGAAAAAGAAAGTTGTACGATTAAATAGTTTTGTCATTAGAAAAAGAATTGTTTTGAAGTTCCAATATGGAATAATATAGCTTATTTTTAAAAATGTCAAACTAAGATAATTTTATTATGATAAGGAATACTTATGATTAATCATAAAAAGATTAGGAGAGGTTGAAAATATAATTCTACGTTAATTGGGTTATTACTCAAAATAACTCATCCTCAGAAGAAAAAAGTTAAAAACAAATACATCAATCCCATTTACAAATGTCATAAACTTTCCCCTTGCGCGACCAGACTAATAAACGACCTTTATTAACCACAAACACATCCACAAGCATCCACTTTCTCCACAAACCCCGGAGCAAAGCACACAAACAATCAAATATGTAACAAAAAGGAAGATTTGCACAAACGAAAGTGTTTGTTCCTCCTCATCTTCAACCCCGTCCCCGACCAAACTACCCAAGAAATGGGCTGACGACCTTCGAGAAGGATAGCCGGTCTTCTAAGAAAATAAATGAACTAGCCAAATTTAGCGTGTAAATTTTTAATATAGAATTAATACTGTGTTTGGTGCTTTTTTCCTGTTGAACACAAATGTTGTGTGGAAGCGGGCTAAGTGATATTATGTCACAAACCTACTTGTTTCCCTACATTTAGAAGTTTTAACAGATGATTAATATTACAATTTAATTCTTCGTCAAATCTGTAACACCTCACCATATCTATAAATTAGCACTTTTTATAATATTGACCCTAATACTCTAATAACTTATCATCATCAGAACAAAAAGTTTATAAATATATACTAATTCCATTTACAAATGTCATAAATTTTCCCCTTGCGCGACCAGACTAATAAACGACCTTTATTAACCATAAACACATCCACAAGAATCTATCCACTTTCTCCACAAACCCCGGAGCAAAGCACACAAACAATCAAATATGTAACAAAAAGGAAGATTTGCACAAACGAAAGTGTTTGTTCCTCCTCATCTTCAATCACGTCCCTGACCAAACTGCCCAAGAAATGGGCTGACGACCTTCAAGAAGGATAGCCGGTCTTCTTGCATCTCAAAATAACATCAAAGAAAAAAAAGTTCTTTCGATACAAACAGATTAAAAAAATGGCAGACACAGGTTTGACCCAGAGAGGAAACAGCATCGAAATCGGAGCGTTAGGTTCGAGGAACAAACCTGATGATTATAACTATAAGGCAAAGAGGAAGAGAAAAAAAAAGGATTCTGTCTGAGTAACAGGATGAGGTGTGGTGTTGTGGACTGTGTCTTTGGCGCTTGATGAGTATAACATCTAAATTTAGCTTAATTCAATTAGTCTATTGTAACCTATAGACAGGGTTCATACTCTATCTATGATAGTGAAATTTAGGAGTTTCTAACGAGTTTTTCAGGAGTGCAGCAATGTAAATTCAGGAGGAATGAGGAATAAAATTGAAAATGTTTATTATCGTATTAGTCTAGTGACGATGTTCAAACTATTTTTCTACTGTTTATGCGCAGTAGACTTATTCCGAATAAAGTACGGAAGAAAAACAATTCGTGTCGTAATTTTTTTTCAGGAGAGGGGGGAAAATATCAGGAGATGAGACACAAATTTCAGGCGTTCTAAGGATTCTCAAAAAAAAAAAAATGAAATTCAGGGGATTTACAGGAGGCGTACGAACCCTGTATAGAGGTTTTAATTAGTAGGCGATTTATTTTGAATTATACAGTGAGATGCAAAAGTTGAGGCAACAAGGTACAAAATTTAACTTAGTAATAATAAAACAGGCAGGTTGGCGGTATAAAAAAAATTAGGAATGATAAAGAAAATAACAATTAACATGTTTTTTTGTGGAGAAATAGTAAAACTGACTTTTGCAAAAGTTGAGGCTAGATTATATAAATGCATACTTAATAACTTAATTAAGCCATTCTCCTCCTTAAACATAAATTACCCTTTTCCCTCCTTAATTGTATTTCTTTACGATATGATAACTTTAAACACACGATTTTCAATTGAATTTGCGAAATTTTGTAGCAACTTGGTCCAATTTCATACGAAAAGCAGCCAATATCGCCTTTTTTATATCTCTTATACGACGAAATGGAAATACTGCCGCCATTTGTGAAACCACTATAAAGAAAACACAGGCCAAAGGTTCTCAATAGGATTTAAACCAGGGCCAGTCCATCACCTCGAAGTTAGTTCTAATTAGAGACAGATTGAAGCATTGACTTATCATGAAAATAAGATTTCTCCAAGGAATCTTGGAAAGTTCAATTTAATTTTTTTTTCATGAAAATCAAGGACATTTTAGAACCAAATTGATTAAGAATAGTTGCAAAATTTTACTCTTATATTTCAAAAACGTAAGGTATTTAGAGATTTTACAGATTTCACTCTTATGCTACTTTTAATCTGAATTGTTTTATCTGCATATTTACAGTCGAGTAGAAATAAATTTTACAAAAAAGTTTTAACTATTTTTGCTTTCTTTATTTGTTACATGTCTAATATTGAACTTCCACGCACAGTAAAAGATAAGGTTTCTTAAGAACCCAAGTCATAAAATAAGTACAATTAAGGTCCGTAATTATAAATGTATTAAAAAAACATATCGAGAATTTTTAAGCACTTGTGGAATTTCAATAATAGTATCATATGTGTGCAAATATAAACTCATTTCTTTTTAAATAGAGAATTTGGGTACTCACGTGAAGGAGAAACAGCAAAACAGTAAATCGACTTACCTGAAAAGAAAGAAAAGCAATTAAAATTTTATTGAAACATAAACAAAAAACACTTTATTAACACAAAAACAAACATTACAGAACAATTTTTGTTCGTCACAAGGGGGTTAAAAAAAAACCGTGTATGCTTAAAATTCTGGTCGGCGGGGAAAATATAAAAAAAAACCCCACATATCGCTTCTATATATTAAAATATGCATCAATATCGTATATTGATAATATAAATTTAAATAAAGAATTTTTAAACCTGTAAAAAGAAGGGATACTTCGAAGTTCAGTAGGTAGTTTATTGAATACTTTTGGGGTTAAATATGCAAAATGTTTTTGAAAAATTTCTTTATGTGGAAATGGGATACGATAAATTTCATTTAAAATACGATGAAACTACGATACGAACTATTACGATGTAAATATAAAATCATTCGAAAAATAACATTATGTCGAATCGGTAGTATATTTAAAAATGGGGATGTTCGAATAAAGATGTCCTTTCAGAATTTTAAAACATTTGTTTTGAATTGGAATCAAAGGATTAATATTGCTTTTATAATCTCCTCCCCATACAATACTACCATATTTAATGATGGGATAGAACCAGGAATAATATAAATTAATAAGAAAGTATCTTGAAACTTTTTTCTTAGGTCATAAAATTTGTATAATATAAAGCGGAGTTTTTTTTAATAACTCGGAAACATGAGTTTCCCATTTCAGATTAGAATTTATATACAGTCCAAGATATTTTATACTATTTGTAGAGTTTAAACTTATACAAGGACAGTCAATATTTTGTCTACATGTTGTTAAATGATATCCAAGAGAAAAATATAAATCCAAATTTGCTAAACTGAAAAACATAAATTTACTTTTATTTCGCTTTTAGTTTTAAAGCATCATTTTATTAATTATTTATTATTCTCTTTTTCGAAAGAAAGTTACATAATTATTTTTCGAATTTCAAACAAATTCATCAAACGATAATGAGTAATTATTAATTTGCGAAAGAAGATTAATGAAAATAGTTAATTTTGGCGTTTAAATGTTTGAATTAGAAATAAATTATAAGCTGAAGGCCCTGTTTGGCGAATTTTTTCACAGGTGTATAAATAGTGCATTTTTTGTTGAGCACAAATACTGAGTGGAAGCGGTTTAAGTGACAGATTCTGTAACAAACCTATTTGTTTTATATTTTATCATTTGAAGTAAAAAAAATTCCAAATGTTTTTTTTCATAATTTAGATTTTAATTTAACTATGTACTTGATTACAAAGTGAGCTCTATATTGTTGTGCCGTGCGAAGGATGAGTATTAAATTGCTAGTTTATAATTAATATAAATACTTAAAAAAAATACGAGTTAAAATACTTTTAGAACTTTAAAAAATTACGCAATGAATAGGATGCAAAAGTATACAAAATTTTTACTTAACTTTAATATTCAATGAGGTATAACTTTAATATTAACATTCAACTTTAATATCAATTTTAAATCAACAAGAAAAAAACCTTAGCTGCATTATTTTAAGGTACAACAGAACAATATAAATTGAGATTAAAATTGGAACAATTTATTTTAGAACAAATATCAATAAATTGTGTTCAATAAATGCATAGTTTTAAAATTTGCATACTTTTTAGATCGCAAAGTTTCCTTATAAATCCTGATAAAAAAGAAAATTGACATTTTCTGAATTTTTTACTAGTCATTATGCAATTAGAACTGATTCATACAACCTTTCCCTATATAGAAGTATTATTACTATAGTGGTGAATGTACTATAGTTGTGAAAGTACTATAGTGGTGAATCATGAATCACAACCAACAAAAATAGAAAAGATTATTCGTGAAATAAAAATGTCACTACGTAAGATATTGATTGAAAACGGTCTAGATAAATTTGTTTTAACCTTTTTTTAATAAAATATTTGCTAGCCAAGAGACATTTTATGTAATTTAAAAGTAAAAATCTAGCTTAATTAACATTGAATAATTATTGGATAAGTGTAGTGTTACCCATATTAAAAATGTAAAGGAAAAAACATACGATTGCATAATAAAATACTAATGTTATCAAAACCACTTCTATTTGGATTTTTAAAGAAAACATTTCCCCGAGCGTTTTCCTGTTAATTTATAAGGAAATTATTCCACCTACATTTAAAACCAGTTTAAGAATTTTCACTTATTTTGAACGTGCGTGGAATAAATATTGATACGTCAAATTATTTATCCGGATGTCATAACTATAAACGTTTTCAAGTAAATTTGACAAAAAACGAACATTTAAGTTCACGTCCTAAAACAGTTTAATGTTTTGAGATCTTTTTATAGGTCATACTTGACGGAAAACTTGCTATCCTTGATTTAAGTCTGTGAAACTTTTTTTAAACATCTGAAAAGTTTAAATAGTTTAAACAAACTATCAAAACTTTTCAAAGTGTTTAAATAACTAGTTTATACAAATAAACGACATTTAGGACTGCATTTTTTACGTCAAAAGATTTAAGTTTTTAAATTTTTACCTTTCTGACGTTTTCGGTGATCGAGTCTTTTTATTCGATCGCTTTTTCGAAATCGGATCTTTCAAGGGATCCGGATCGCACCCCACAGGACTCCGATGACTGTATCTCAACTCGGCGAACCTATCCAAGGAACTGGCCCTCCGCACCAGCTTCGTACTGCTCTTGGCTCGCTTCATCTCGGACCTGGAAGCTCGCTCCGATATCTGCTCGAGATCGTGAAGGATGGTGGTTGACAGGTGCTGGTGCAGCATGGTGTTTCTGTGTCTCGATCGACCCCTGGTCTTGGTCTCACCTTTGACCCAGTCTTGGCGATAGCAGTGTGCTGGATCGTCCTGGTAGTCCAAGGGCTGGCACACCAGCATGTCCCTCCAGGAGGGTTTGGCTTTCGGGGTGACATCAGCGGCGGAGTCGGTAATGATCGAAAAGTGGACTTTCTTAGGAGTGGTCATTCCTTGGGAATTGGGTTTTAGGTTTATTTCACAGGAGTCTTCAAGAGAATCGTAGTCCGGTGTCGGAGTCTTGGGAGGGGATGGCGATATGGAACCGATTCCAGAGTCGACGACATTGCTGTTCATGGCGACGGAGCCGTCGCTCGTGTTGTCCTTTTCATTGTTGCTTGTCACCGATGGAAACACTATAACGAGGCTGTATTTGTTGAGCTTGGGATCCACAGAATTGGTGTCCAGCTTCTGGCTCCAGGTATCCTCCACGGAAGCCGCAGTGAACACTTGCTTTCCTCTAAATTGAACACTATTGCGGTAATCATCTTGGCACCACGGGCCGGAGCTGATCGCGGAATCGCATTTCGTTCTGCTCATTGTACGTTTTCAACACAGATCAAGTTCATACAATTATCTCATACCACAATATGCGATTTAAAATCAAAGATTCGTATAAAATACACAAGTCAAGGTAAAATACTGTTAAACTGATAAAGCGTTGAATTAGACTTTGAGGTCATAATTCATTGCAAACATTGAACTGAAACACATTGAAAACTAATTAATGTAAACACATCGAAATGAACGAATAATTAAATTTGTATTAATCCTCTTGCAAGAATGATTCTTTGAATCACAATAGAATATTATTAATATCCAACTCGACACTAAATTATACACAATACAGCCACTTTAGAAGTAACGAATATGTGGTACAACTGTCCGTCCAAGCGACAACACATCACTGTCACACAACCAGCTGATAGCCACAGAAAATCGGCACTGTTACCAGATATGCTTAGTTTTTGTTTCTCCCTCTAGCGACTTCACCAACGAGTTGCGAATTTCTTTCTAGGAGGAAGCCGACAGGTAGATAGGTCACATGAATCTATCAGGTGGAAAAGGCAGTCTGCGAAAAAAAAACTTCGCAATATTTCCCCGCGTTTGTTGAGCTCAGATACTTCACTAGTCACGGTTACGCAAGACGCGCGTGCGCTGTTCTGTATCTGCATGAGAAGCTCCACCCCCAAACTACAAATCTCTGATATTGTCACGATCATCACGTGTTTCTTTCGTGAGTGACGTCTGTACGATTTTTTAAAACTTTACTTTCAATGTCAAACTAATAAAATACCTTTGCGGTTGTGGGAAAGACAATGTAAAATTTAAGCGAAATGTTATCTTGTATTATTTTAAAAAATTAGATCAAATCATTGGTAAAACTTTGTCATTTTTAAAGAGGTTAAATTTATCGTATTCGGAAATGTAAAGTATAGTATATAAAATTAATTTATGCAATTGTGCAATTATTAATGCTAAAGTAGAACTTATAGACAATAATGACACCCTTGGGTTAAATGAGTTACCAATATAACATCACTGAAAAGCATACGCGCGAGTATAAAAAAAAAATCTTAAATTTCAGTTTCTTTTATGAAAAATGTTGCGAACCTCCAAAATTTCAGTAAATTTTAAAATTTTTGAGGCTTGCCTTTATTTTTAGCTAGACGTTGACTTAGATATTGACCTAACATGACTGGTCTGATTGGAATCTGATAAATAATAGAAAAAATATGACAACTGACACTATCATTACAGGCGATCATACGCGAAATTTTCCGTAAAGGGACACTTAAAACATGTTAAGTCTGTGTTTTTCTAGATCAGGCTATGGCTATGCTACATTGTGTACTGCCTTCAGACAAAGCCTTGTGAGTGGGTCAATTAAGCCCAAAACAAATATATTCCCGCTCCCAACCTTTAATATTTTTAGCTGAAATTTTGAAGTTCCCTAATATCCGGACATGGGGAGATCCAGAAAAGTTTGATTGGAAGAGGAAGGCGGCGAATAATAAAAATATTAGTAGGTTTGAGCCATTTCATCTCCCTCTACTCCACCCCAAAGTAATAAAGTAGACTTAATAGTAAAAATTAGTAAGTGATAACTTAATAGTTGGACTTGGTAGTAATAAAGAATTTTTGAATAGGAGAACGCTTAATCGAAGTTGTAGACACAAAAATAGAAGTAATACACGGCGTATTACTTACTGGTGCAATATACACCATTACTGGCAATTAGTTACTAAAATTCCAATGAATTACAGTTAGAAGATTTTAACCGATCCTTTGGTCCCTCCCTTTAGATATTCGATACAAAACACATCTTTCCATTTTGGGACCTAGAATAGTCCATCTCTAAATGAGTCAAACGATATCCAGGAAACCAAATCAGATTAAGTTTAACATACAGAACAAAACCCTAATTGCAAAATTTCCGGCTTTATACACACCACCTATTATCGTTCTCAGAAACGACCTTCAAGAGAATCGCTCTTCTAAGAAACATGAAGTAACGCTGCTATAATTGCAATGAGTGTTACAACACAGGGAAAATAATATTCAAAAAATCATTATTTACAACTTCATCAATTGGCGTTTTTAAGACAACATTTCTCGATAGGATATGAGTCCAACTATTTGTACACTACAAGAAGCTGATGGCCTTCAAAAAAAACCCCAGACAAGGAAAACTTGACTTTTTTAATAATCAGGGTTGAAAAACTAATGCTTGTGTTGGACATATACAAGCCCACCTAGTGATCACGATCGCTAACGATAATTTGTAAGATGGTAAGGAAAGGTTTCATTACTAGAAATAATAATTGGTCAGATTTTTCAAAAACTTAGCATAATTTTTTTTCTACTTAGTGATAAAGATCTTAGCATTGCCCCCATCCCCCCCCGTGGCCGAGAGGTGTAAGCAACGAGCCTCTCACCGAGCAGGTTCTTGGTTCTGTCCTTATCCTAGCCATACTATAGCCGTATTCGTGCTGGTGGAAAAAAAATCCTCTAAAAATCACCGGGGTGCCCGAGTACACTGCGATATACGTGCTCGTTAAATCTGTGGAGTCGAAAGTCCCGACGGCGTTAGCGTACGATGTCGCTCGAAGTTCCGTTGGGTGCCCGCTCAGGTGTCGACCTCGTTACTTGACCGGGTTCTAAATTACGAGGCGTAATTGGCTGTGTTAAAGCTTCTAAAGGAGGCTAGAAATAGGTAGCCGGAAAATTACATTACATTGCATTGTAATTGTTTTACGATAAATATTTATTTTTAAAACACAATGCTTAATCAAAGGATTATAGTAACTGATATGTACATTTATATGCTTGCCCATATTTACAATATAATTTTTTTATTTGAAAAAAATAGTATATTGCATGGGTAATTTAAAAAATTTTGTTGCCTTTTTAAAAATTTGCACAAACAGAAAGAAATAATTTAATTAAAATTAAAAATAAACTTGAATGTATATTGATTTTATGATATGTCAGCACTATATACGTATGTGATGGTTTATGAGACTCTTTATTGATATTTAATTTTTAAATATGTATGGCGAGTCCTACTTTTCTAACGGTGTGAAAACAACACAAACCTAATTACATAAGTTTTAACTGTAATTATTATGAATAAATCAATATGTTTAAAGTTACTAAACAATTCAATTCAATCAATTGATAAATGTATTTTTGAAAAGTTAACACGTGTAAAAAAAAGTATTAAAATAGTATTTCCTTAATCTTAGAAGGCAATTTAGGTCGGGACAGTAAACATAATTTTTTTTTTCAAAATTAAATTGATAGGCGCTCATTCTGACATCCAAGCTATTTATATTGTAAAAAGTAATGTAGAATGTTATCCATTTTCAATGATTTCAAAGGGAAGTTTTAACTACAGACAAATATAAGATGCTTACATAATTCTACCTTTTCCTCACCGCACCGAACAATTGCGGTTTAGCAGGTGGGCATTATAAAGGGATAAAACGTTTACCATAATATACCGCATTTAGCATGCATTTGTGGTCAGTTTATAAAAAGGAAAGTTGCAAAACCTTCCGGGGTTTACCTCAAAAGAGATTTATTATTGTTGTGGTACTTATATAAAAAACAACACGTGTTTGAATAAGAAAGTAGATGGGAACACTTATAAACATCTGTTTATATACAATAGTGGTTTTACGTTACCTTAATACGAATTTGAGAATAACCTTAAGCACAATTGATGCTGGATACTAATTCTTACCTATTTTAAACAACCAGTTTCTGCAGTTGTAGTTCAATTATAAATTCTAATCTTTTAACTTCTAGCCCAGCTGAATTTTAAGCTGCTTTGTCCGAATTAAAAGAATTGTTAAAAATATAACCAAATTACTTTATATTTTAGGATTAAATTATGTTTTGGATTTTTAAAAAAAGTACCCCCTCCCCCCAGAAATGTCTCTACTTCTGTGCAAAATTGTTTAGCAACACAAGTTTGTAAAAAGTTACTTATTTCTGCTTGTAAACCCATTTAAAATTTAACCGAAGCCAAGTTTATATAATTTTTAAGCAAGAAAATTATTTATTAAAAAAAAAGTTATTTTGCAGGCTACCTTTTTAACGTGCGTGTTTGTAAAATAAACTAATTTTTTTTAAAAAAAATGTAATGTTGTAAATATAAAACTAAATAAAGTTGGATATTGTGAGACCTACACGTGACGTTTAATTTTTTAAAAACTACTAAAAGAATGCACTTTTAAATGATACCTGACTTTTTCTTGAAATTTATATTTAACTTTTATGTAACCATCTCAACATCGACCTAGTTTTATAAATTCGAATCTCAATACACTACAAACCCATTTTCCCATAACAGATTCCAGAATATGTTGGGATTACCATAGGAAACACAAAATCATATTATCATATTTCAACTTTTGTCCATTAAACGAGATTAAATTGAACAGATTGGTTAAACTTACTCCCAAAACAGAAAATAATGTTAATACTTATAGCAATAAACTATCCTTACTCAAGCTTTATCCAAATCGTTACCTTAAGATTGGTGATATTGAACTAAATTAAGGATAATTGTCGCGCGCGCGCACTTAATCGAGTGCATTATTGGGCATGAACAATCGACTGGATCATTTAGTCACAAAATACAGTATTAACAATGCTTCAGGTTGAGATGACAACACAATTTCTTGGACAGCTTCTTGCTTAATATTACACTAAGTTGATTACTGTGTGAGATAGTGAACCGTAAGAGGTGATCAGTTAATTCCTATAATTCATTTTCATAATGAGAATAGAAGTATGGAATGAAGGAGATAAGCATGGAAGACAAAGAACCGAATTTAAAAATAGAACTCTTCCTGCAACTGTAGAATAAAAAGTTTAAGTTGTACCTCACAGATGGATCAAGGAATGCGTATCTTTAAATATGTACAGAAATTTCTTAAGAATAATAAAATTTTACATATATTCACAAAACTATATTTTTATAGTTAAAAAGATGTATATTTGTCAAGGCATATGGCAGTTGCACATAGATTAGCAATTAGCTAGTCTCCATTTCTAAGCTCTTTTGTGAAGTTGGAAAAATGACGATGTACATTTTTCTTTCTCATGTATAGTAGACATTAGTGTCTGAAACCCACGAAAGTCCCAGGAAAGACATAACTAATTAATGACTTATTTTGAGACGTCTCAGTAAAAAAGTAAATAAACTTGCATTTAATTAACGATTGTATTAAAGTAAAACTTTATGGTACTTTTGTTGCTGGTTTGAGCATCAAAATTACAATTTTTTTATTAATAAAAAAACTGCCTATTTATAAATACTAATGCCAAAATCTAACTCTATGGTAAATTTTCTGGCAATTTAAATTATTAAAATTTCACATTTAGTTTAGTAGCTTAATGCACATCTAAATTTTTTTTTGTGACATTTGAAATGGAATTAAGCACATAGTAAATTTAAAATAGAAATATCTTTGATGTCTTTAGTTTAGAAAATATATTTTAAATTTTCTGGCTAAAGGCTATTAAAAAGATGTGTGGTACGGAGTAAGTACCACAAATTCTATTAACTGAATAATTTGTTTTGTTAAATACTTGTAACCTGTGTGCGGAGTAAGTACCACAAATTCTATTAACTGAATAATTTGTTTTGTTAAATACTTGTAACCTGTGTGCGAGAGGAAATTTTTTTAAATAAAATTTTATTCACTTTATGCGAAATTATTACCAATACAATAGTATTTATATTGAAAACTTTGCAAATAAATTTATCCTCTAACGAAGCAAGTTAAAAACAACAATTAAACCGAAGCAAATTTCACAATTTGTCCTTATTACTTTATGCAATGAAATTAAAAAGAAACAATCTGTCCAAAACAGCGATGGAAGTAATGTCTCTTGATTACAACGCTTACGTAGAAAAAGAAATGTCGTAGTACAGGAAAGTACGAGAAAAACAAATCTACCAACAATAGGCAAAAAACTCAAGTCATCATGATGGAAACGAAAATTACTAAGCACAATGAATATGCTTTTATCACTATTCATGGGTTATTCATTTGGTATTATGATTGTAGACATATGGAAAAAACAAATATTTAGTGCTAGGTTATGTAAGAAATAAATTTTAAGTGTTTTTAAATACTATTTTTCATAAACAAAAAAAAGCAGTATTTTAATTTCAGCAAAGCTAAGAGTTCTGGCGTTTTTCAAAATGTAAGAGTTTTAAAAGAAACTTCTGAAAAGATTTTTCTGATTTCGAATAGTTTTGTGAATAATTTTTAGAGTAATTGTTGAGATATTACTCAACTTTTTTTCTTTTGGTAGATTAGTCATTTAATAACCATACCTTTTAAAAAAATGCATAGATCCTGTATTTGAGTTCCCAACATATCCTGTATTTGAGTTTGGTGTAATATACGTACTTTCCCTCCTACAGATTTTTAAAAAGATTGTGGTTGACACCTATTACTCATTGTGATCCGTATTTGGCTCAGGTTACTCCTATTGTTTCAATGTCACGAATCCTACAGTTAACCTCACAAGGCTAACGACACTTAATACGCCTTTTTTCCACGCTTTTTAGAAAAGATTTTCATCACTGTGGCTCTTCGTTGATTGACTCAGTACATCCGTACAATGGCCTTACAAAAACCTTTTTTCTATAGGATTTTGAAGAAACTTAACAGTAAATTTAAATTTAACATATAATTTCCATTTTTTTATGATTTATCTTGGTAATATAATTTATTTAATTAATAAATTATAATAATGGAAAATAATTCAAAATAGTACCAAATAATTTATTATAGTAGCAAAAGTCAAATGCATGTAATTTCCATTTTTTTTTAATGATTTAGCTTGGTAAATAATTTATTTATAGTAGCAAAAGAGAGTCAAATTCCACACATAAATAATCTTATAATAAATAATTAATATAAATTAATCTTAATCATAATTATCTTAAACTAAATACAAATATGTAGTCTACAACAATTCTTTTAAATAAAAATCAATAATATTGTAGTTTAAATATACCATTATTGCATAAAAACTCTTAAGAAACATAAAATTACTATAAAAAAAATACACGAAGCCAAGAGACGCATGCAAGAAACATCGAAACTAGATTAAAAAAAATTTGCTTGATAGAAATTTTTTTAGGTTGAATGGTTACGTCATTCTTAGTGAGTCGATTGTTAGCATTAAAATAAGTATTTTGGACTTCATTTTTACATCCAAATGTGGTTATTAAGAGTGACGTATTTATTTCTTTTTAACAACCTATTCGGTGTCAAAATTGGTCTTCAAATACTTCATTTTTTTACTAGTTAATAGTTAGTTTATACTATTTGAAAACTCTTATATGTGAATGGCAAGACATAGTGATTTTTGTGCAACTGTTTTATAATAATCTTTAAAAAACAACTAAATAAAAGAATTGGCGAAATTTTAACTATCCATAATTTTTTAAAAATTCCTTTAATATAAAATATATGAATATTATAAATATACTAATTTTTAATATGTGTATATGTAAAATTGATTTTTTTAGGACTATATCGGGTGCCATTTTTCAGTTTTAACGTAAATCATAAAATTATTTCGATAAATAGATTTAATTTTATCCCTCAATTCCGTACATCAAAACTATCTTCAATATTCTAGAGAGAGTCTAGAAGGTTATAACCGACTTAATTTGTAACCAAATGACCTTCTGTATGTCTTTGAAAGGTAGTAGTATTAAAACTCAGCGTGATCATGGCTAAATGAATGTGACACATTAGGAATCCTTCGTGTTATTGCAGAATTCGCACCAGGCGCTCACCGTTGATTGCACTACAGACACAAATCTAACTTGTCTTTTATAAGTTAACTTCCGTATTGGGAAGTACGTGCTTTCCGTGATGTTTCAGGTACCATGGCGATATCTGATCCAAGAGGCTAGATCATTTTGCAAGATTGTAAGTGTTGCTTTCCTCTGAATGAGGTAAAAGTGTTTTAGTCTTGATTAGAGATTTAAATGATAGTTCGAAGTAATTGAAACATAACATTAATTGGGTTATTTCAAATGGATCAGTAATTATGGTCCCATACTATTGGCTAGCAACTCCTAACTATTTTTCTCACGAGGCACTTAATTTCATAAAAAATAGATTATTTTCAAATTAAAAATCAGAAAGAAAGTACAAATGATAGTTTAACGTTTATAAGCCAAACATAAGAAAAGCATTTAAAGTTACTAAAAAGATTCCAAAATGCAGCTAGAATTTTTACGATATTTTTTATAATTTTAGAATAATTCTAAAATTACAAAAACATATCGTAAAAATACTAGCTGCATTTTGGAATCTTTTTACTGACTTGAAATGCTTTTATAGTATTTTTTTTGTCATTTTAGAATTAAATGGTATTTTTCCGATGATGCGGTAGCATTTTTCTCCTTAAAGTGGTGGCAACACTGGCCCCATTGCCCTCTTATTCTGGTCCTCCATGCGTGTCCCGTCGTTACCATTGAAGGTCACGTTAACTGCCAATCTAATATTTTAACTATGATATCTATGACACAGACGCAACTTCAGTTTTATTATTATAGATTTTCACTGTTGCCATTTCGTTAAACGTACGAAAAACTTTATTTATAATAAAAATAAAAACTTTTGAAAGAATATTATATATATATTTAAGTTATATTATTTAGAATATTATATATAATTTAAGTCATATTATTTAAGTTATATTAGCTGGAAAAAACTGTGAATGCTTCGCAAAATCACTATGGAAAAATAAAATATAAATCTAGCAATAAAATTCAGATTCTCGCATCTATCATTAAAATATGAATACCTAATATAAATTAAATGCAAAATAAAATGAATACTATAAAACTAATATATATATATATATATATATATATATATATATATATATATATATATATATATATATATATATATATTATATATATATATATATATATATATATATATATATATATATATATATATATATATATATATATATATATATATATATATATATATATATATATATATATATATATATATATATATATATATATATATATATATATATATATATATATATATATATATATATATATATATATATATATATATATATATATATATATATATATATATATATATATATATATATATATATATATATATAATTTAGTTTGGATTGGGGTTGTAATATCACAATTTAGAGTTCTTTTGATGGTTCATTATCTATGTGTATAAAGAAAGATGCATAGAGAATTTGGCAGAACTTAGCATAAAAAATATGCAAAGTTTCGCTTTTATTTTTAAAGCATCTCAATTGTACTAATGATATATTTTTCGAACTGTAAATTAATTTAACAAACGATAAATAACTGAATTTTCGAAAGAAATGTAAATGGGAAATTGTGGCGACACAAAGATAATTATTAAAAAAGATTACATCATTATTCTTCGAACCTCAAGCAAATTTTGCAAACGATAAAGTCTAATTATTAAATCTGAGAAAGAAGATTAATGAAAATAGTTAATTTTGGAGTTTAAAAGTTTGAATTACAACTAGCTAAAGGCCCTGTTTGGCGAATTTCTTTCTGAGGTGTATAAATAGTTTGTTTCCTGTTGAGCACAAATGTTGTGTGGAAGCGGTTTAAGTGACAAATTCTGTAACAAACGTACTTGTTTTTAATTATTGTTTGAAACAAATTTTCTTCGATGATGTGTTGTTGTCCATTAGTGTTATTTTAGAAATCCAGTATTTTTTTCATGCATACGTATTTTCTCAAGATAAACCAAATATAAGACTATCCCAAAATTCTCATGTATAGAATGGCACTTTTAAAAGAGATTCCAAAACAAATGGAGGGTTCAGAATACATGTGAACCAAGTCCACTTTTTGTCATTTTCGAGTTAGCAGGGCAATTGCATGCACTAACTATCTAGAATTTCAATGCAATAATGAAAAAGTCGTTGTTCAGACAATATCCGCTAGGCAGCTAAATAATAAAAAATATATTAAGGGAGGTTATATTTTTACACAGCTTTAACTTTAAACCTCTGTAGCACAAATAAGCTTTTCATGGACTTGGTTCACTTTTATTCTAAGCCCGCCAATTAATGGATTGCGTTTTGTGGGCTTCTGTTAGATGTGTTTCACCTCGTATTTTTTTCAAAAATAAAGCAATTTAAAGTTTTGTAATTCACTACAATGCAAAACCTTAAACCACCTTCATTACACTATGGATTTTCCCCCATATCAGACACTATGTAATAATTAAAGCCCAATATTTGAAAATCTATTTTTGAATCCTCTATGGCTTTATTAGCCGGGTCACCAGTGTTATTATCTCATCAGGGGGTGGGGAACGAGCCTTTTAACAGTAAAAAGGTCACGCATTTTTTTAAATGCTGCTTCTAATAAACGGAAGCATAGAAACCTCATCCCGGAAGAAAACCGATGCGGAAAGAAACAGGGGGAGATAATTTATTTTCGAAGTGTCAATCAAAGAAAAGAGAATCAAAGAAGTTATTGTTTCAAGTACCGTAATATTTGTTCAACTATTAGTGTAATGGGTGATGAAAGTATTTAGATTTTGTGTAGAAGTATATGGGAGTTTGTAATTGTATTTTTAAACTGTATGATACATTTATCACATTGATGAAATTCAGTTCAATACCTTTATTTATTTTGTAAGATAAATGTATTTTTTCATGAAAGTGGATATAGAAATCGTATGAGGTGAGAATCAGCTTTGTATTCAAATAAATTGCACTTGATCTAAAAAGTTTTGTGGAAAATATTTTTTTTTTATTATTATTTGGAGTAGGGTACCTTCTTACTTCTTCTAAATACTAAATTCCATCCCAGGTTATAAAGTCAACTATTTTATGTGTAAAATGAATTGCAGTTTGTATTTTATAAATAGCTTAATATTCATTTCGCATTTTAGATTAAAATACAGACCCAATTAAAATTTAAAATATTGGTTAGAATTATTGACGTGGGAAGTCTCGTCGGTCTGGATATCATTAGGAAAAATAAAGTAACCATAAAGAATTGGTTTCCGGCCACTGATTTTTAACAATAATGAATATATAAATAATTTATAGGGTAATATTTTTAATAATTTCTTTTTTATTTTAGGAACCTTATTCAAATCACAACTTGTTAAAAATAATGAGTTCTCAAAAATCTATTTCAACATTAAATTTCATAAATATCGAGACCGGTTAAAATTTTATTTTGTTTATTTTGAAAACTCATTATTATTTCAAACAAATAACTAAGGCTTAAAGCATTGTAAAAGTAAAAATTCTTGTAAACTCTTGGTAATGCTGTCATAGTAAGCAAAAAAAAAAAAAAAAACGCCACACATTTATAAATTGTGCACTGAACTCTGTTTTTTATTGGACACCTGTTTATTCTATTGAAATCTCGTATCGATTGTCTTTTTGTAAACTAATCCACAAATAAAACCACGCGCTCTTAAATATAACATTTAAATTGGATATCAAACTTTTAAGAAACATTTACAAAATGCGAAATATTTATTTCAAAACAAGTAGGTTTGTTACAAAATCTGTCACTTAAACCGCTTCCACACAACATTTGTGCTCAACAGGAAACAAACTATTTATACACCTCAGAAAGAAATTCGCCAAACATAGCCTTTAGCTAGTTGTAATTAAACATTTAAACGATAAAATTAATTATTTTCATTAATCTTCTTTCTCAGATTTAATAATTAGACTTTATCGTTTGCTTAATTTGTTTGAAGTTCGAAGAATAAGAATGTAATATTTTTTAATAAATATCTTTGTGTCGCCACAATTTACCATTTACATTTCTTTCGAAAATTCAGTTATTTATCGTTTGTTAAATTAATTTACAGTTCGAAAAATATATAATTAGTGCAATTGATGCATTAAAAATAAAAGCGAAACTTTGCATATTTTTTATGCCAAGTTAGAATTCTCTATGCATCTTTCTTCATACATATATAATAAACCATCAAAAGAACTCTATTGTGATATTACAACAATCCAAACTGAATTATATCGCATAAATAAATATTCTTTCAAAAGTTTTTATTTTTATTTAAAAAAAAGTTTCTCGTACGTTTAACGAAATGGCAACAGTGAAAATATTGAATAAAAATGGAATTTGCATGTTATTTCAATGTAGATTAAATTTTTAGTTATTTAAATTTTAAATAAACTTCTAATTTAAATTTTTTAATGAAATTTGGAATGTAGCCTAATCTGATTTTTTGCTTCAAAATGACGTATCCCACTTGTCTGTGGGACTTGTGGTTCTTTCTGTGAAAGTGGATGACAGACGGACGGACGGACTGAACGATTATAATACCTTCCACTTTTTGCTTTATAAACGTAGTGTGGAAGCTAAAGCAATAAAGCAAGCGGAGAATAAAAAATTAAAATGTTCAACTCTTTGTTTCAAGCTAAGACAGCTTAAAAATAGAAATGATTTATTTTAATTAAATATTTAAAAATTAATATTAATTTTAGAAACATATTTATTTAAGCCTTGTTAAATATCTTTCTTGAAAAAGTGGAAATTATAAAAAAAAAGAGGAAACATTTGTGATGCCTAAGTTGGCATTTAAAACTATTTAATGAAATGTATATTTACTAGGACAGAGATAAAAGAATTTTATGAGTAAAACGAGAAGTATAATTATTGAAAGAAAGATATAATAATCAATATCCTTTTTTAAATTGATCCCAAAGGGCGAACACAATTCCTTTTAACGTTTCGATAGCGTAATACCCTTTATCAAAGTAAATACACATTTTCAAGTTAAATTGTATAGTTTTTCCCCAATGCATTATTTACATACCACTAATATCTCTTTCCAACCTTTTTCAATTGAATCACAATGTTTTTATCTTAAAATAAAAAGTAAGCCATCGATTGATACGCTTGGATAGGTAAGGTGTGGGCGAGGAATATATTGTTGGTAAGGTAATAATAAGGATAATTTTTCCTATAGGATTGTTTTACTTTCAAAGGATGATTCACCGCAAAAAATGGATAGCCACGTGCCATGAACAAATGAATGCCTAAAGCTTATTCAATATAATATCACTAAAATAAGTTAGTTGTAAAGAGTTGAAAGGTCTGTGTATTCATTAAGTATGTAAGGATACACAAAGTGACAAAATCATTAAGAGACATCATTCACTGTCAAAAAGAAAATAGTTGCCACAAGATGATTTTAAGACGCATTTATCAAATATTTTAATGATTTTATAAGAGTTACTGTTTATATTTTCTAAAAATCTACATTTTAAAATATACAAAAAATAACCTGAAATATGGTATAAAAATTAGTAAGCATAAAAAGCCCTAGATAAAAATAAAATTATTTTATGGAATCAAGCGAAATATAGAGCACATCAGTAAACCTAAAAATAACTGTAAAAAGTAAGAAACAAATTATTTTAATTTACCTATTTCGTTGCTGTTTTTTTTATCTGAGTAATTAAGGTGTTTAAACAGTTTTAATTACCCATTTATTATAAATAACCAAGCCCATTTCTTATAACTACCAAGCTATTTTAAGTTACTTCGTGAAGTAATACGAAGAAATCCTTTTCTCGAATCCGCCAATAAAAAGTTAGAAAAATATCAATAAGGTAAAGTGATACCAAGCAAAGGGGGAATAATAATTAGCATTCAGTGAACAGTGTATATTGGATACTGCATATTATATTTTGCTTTTAAATATAAACGAGCCGAATACAGGTTAAAAATACGAGGAACAAAACTTTATATCTACATTTAACTTAGTGAATAGTCGTTGAACCACAAATGAGACAGACACGATGGACTACATACACCTGATCACGAGCAGAAAATCAACAGCATCCAAGGCAAGCTGCTTCAAATGGCAAACTAGTCACGACTGGAATCCATTAGGGCCTGATACTAATTTAAAGTCATTGTAACTGTTATATGAAAGCTATATTGTAAGGAATCTTTTTTGGTATGATGTTAATAGCATTTAGCTAAGAGAGACAATTATGTTTGACTGCATGATAAATAATTTACTTAGTCTAAATTCGTGGATCAATTTCAAACAGTTGGTCTAGTGCTATTACTGGCTGTATGATTACAAGCATTTTTTAAGTAGAGTTTTTAGTGTACTCATTGAATTATAATATGAAGCTACCATTTAATAATATACATAAAATTGTAAGTTTTAAAAAAATTGAGGCATTTTTATTCCTTGCACTTGTAATGACGGAAATGGAAATACATCGAATACAAAAATTTAATACGGTGCATAAAAAATTAAAAAAGAATGAGTTAATAGAATTTTGTTTTGTTTAAATAGTGAATGGATTCTCTCAATTATCAACTTATATTTAAAAGAACATGACGATTGGAATTGCACATTATTCCTATACAATTAGAGAAAGTCTTATCGAGAAGTAATCATTTTAATTTAATAAAATCAAAATAAATTTAAACTATTTTCCCATAAACTTAAAGATTACAATAAAAATGTAGACACAATTGTCAATCTTCAAAAGTGTTCATTAATTCAGATAATAAATTCTTAATTTCAGGTGCAAAAAAAAACACTATTTTTAAAACAATATCAATGTTTGTACAAAAATTAATTTAAATTTGAGCATAAGTTTATTTTAAAAGATGAAAGTTTTGAGATAGAAAAAAGCAACTTGATAAACGAAACACATATTATCTGTTTACTACAGAATTTCAGTATTTTTAATCGCAGTTGTCAGATACCTTGAATTTTAATTAGAAAATTAAAAGATTATTTTATTTCCCTTTCACTTTATCTGACAAGAGTTAAAAAAGATTCGACTTGAGGCTGATATATAGGTCGGGTCGAGGCGAATCTGTGTCATTGACATATACGGGTAGAGTAGGCAATATATTTCTTATGCCTTTCTATTTCTGGCGTGTGAAAATATGAACGCATCACTGGGGAATTAATGTGATGTTTTAATGGACTAGCATTCGCGTGATAGCTCGCAGGTCAACGGACAATCTGTTGTCCTTGTTTGGGGGAGGAATTGCAAGTGTCACTGTCTTTTGTTCTAAATAACGTAAACAATTGTTGCCGATTCTCAGAAGTGTATATTTCTGTGTTAAGTTGAGGTTAAAAAGAGTCCCTAAAAATCAACACAAAACACACAAGTGATATTTTTTAATAAAATATATTGTCATATATATCGATAATATTTATTTAAAAATAATTTACGGTTTGCTTTTTTACAAAAGGACCAATTATATAGGGTCCTGCTTTTTAAAGTTAATTTTATACGGCTATACGATCAGTCATGACATAATGCTGGATTCCAGGCTTATAAAAATCTGAAAACTTTTGCTAGCTGAGCACGGTATGTTATTGAAAAAAATACTTGCCTGTCAATAAATTTTACTTGCCCAAAATTTTTTAATATATATACACTACATACTCAAATATTTAGTAAACGTAAATAATGTTCAAACTATATAGACTTTTTATTTGGCATATTTTAATCTAAAGTAAGATCATTTTATCAAGAATAACAGTAAAATATTTTATAAAAATAGTTAACTTAGTTCTTAAAATAAAAATATTTATCGAAAACTATAACGATTAACTTGCCCGATATGAATTTTTACTTGTCTCTGCAATTTAGGCAATAGATTTTTTTAAACCTGACTGAATTCAAAAGCTGATACTTTATTATCGAAGCCCATATTTTTTTGCTAAATGATGTCTTTTGACTAATTCTCAAAATTTTTATATCTATGTTTTATATAAATTTAAGAAACAAACAAATAAATTAATAAAGTGATCGACAGATAAATCAATCTCTTTTAGAAACAGATCATAAGGGATGGCTCTCTTACTCTTAGATAAAATTATAATAGGCTTTATATTGAAATTACTTTTCATTTATATAGTTAATGTTATAACTATCAATATAAATTATTTTTCATTGTAGCAAAAAATGAATGTTTAAAATAAAAATTATAATTAAAAAGCTATTGATTACTTGCACAAACTTTCTGCAATTCTCGCTAGAATTATACTGTGTCAACTTCATGAAATGTTTGTAAGATATACAGTGTAAAACTACATAAAATTGAAAGATATACGCATTAATTTTTGTAAAATACGTTACGAAATATGTAGTGGAAAGTTCAGTTTCACCTGAAAACTGATGGATTCTATTTTTATTTTTATATTTTTTTTACTAACCCTTTCGAAGACTTTTTGAACAATTCCGTAGAAAGTTCACCCTCCCAAAGGAGTTTTATCATTTAGTTTTAAAAGACCATAAAAAAACTACATTTTAGCGTTTTTCCTGGAAACTAATTTTAAATACGCCAACAAAGAAAAACAACCAACTAATTAGGATAAATTTAAGTTGTGTTAGGTTTTTCTAAATAGGCGTTGTGTTACCATATTTAGAAAGAGGTGAAAGTTTTCCTTAAAGGGCTAATTTAGACGCCTTTTTATAACCTCTCTTAAGAAATCAGTTTCAGTCTTGTAACCTCTCCGACCTGGAATCACAAATTTAAGTAGGAAGCGAGGTTTTTCTTATAAACCTTCTAAAGGTTACTGGTAAGAGCCTTTCACTTTGAAAGTAAGCTATCTTTAACTACGAGATTAAGGATATTTAAAGATATACTAATTAGAATTTCATAGAACGCTTTTCAAAGAATTATAAATTCGAATATGACTATTTAATGAAAATCAATTTTTAATAATAATGAATATGACAAAAAAGACTTTTCTACACATTCATTTTTTTAAAAGGAAAATTGTAATTAATGCAAAATATCAACTCTTTTAGTTTTATATAATAAGATTCATATACTTCTTTGTAGACGCAATGAACATAATACCGTAAAAGTAAATTAAATAAAGATTTGATTGGCAGGCGTTTTTAGCATAATATCTAACAATTTAGTATTAGTGCATTATTACATTTTATGTCCATTATTATTTTATAATTTTTTAAATAATTATTTCATTATTATTATTATTATTTTATTATTATTATATAAATTCTATTGCTAACTAGCTCTTGATATTGCAGAAAATTAAAGGTTATAATGAACTGGTAGTTAAAACATTATTTTCTTGGATATGAATGTGTACTTTTAGATATAAATTTTATATATAATATTTTATAAATATGATTAAAATAAAATAGTTTTTTGAGATTATTATTGATTACACCATTGCAAACACTATATTATATTTGATAAAACAGATATGTTTGAAATTTGATATTCAAAACTATTAATCTTTAATAAAATGCACATTTCTGACTTGTAATTACAACACTGTAAGACAAAACAAATAACTTATGTGCATTTTTAAACAAATAAAACGAAGGCTATTTTAAGAATAATGTATTAATAACGCGCAGCGAGATACTGGGTGAATAGTGTTTTGCTAGTGGAGGCGCTCTGTGAATCAAAATTTAGTAACATTGGATTAAAATCATTTGGATTACAAAAGGAATTTTGGATTGCAAACGTGTAAACAGGATGTAGTTACAGGAAATATTATATTTTTTGCTGATATAAATTCAATTGATTATATCTTTAGAGATATACTTCTTCTAATCATGAAAAGCTATGAAATAAAATGAAAACATCAAGCTCCTACCAAGGATATATATTTTTCATTAATCCTCCACACACATACCACAAGAATTTAATATCTTAATATTCAAATACACATTTTTAAAGATTGTTTTTAATAGGATTAGTCATACCTACACTTTTCTTTAAATTATTTATTTCATACTTTTGAAAAAATCGAATGCAACATGAATCCTGTTTTAGTGCAAGGGTTTCAATTTGTTATCGAAGAATTCAAATCTGATATTCATAATAGTAAATAACATTCGTAATCTATACACATTTCTTATAAGCTAGTTAGTAAATTCTGGCGTTACAAGTTGAAGGTAAAACTTAATAATTCGAGTCACTACCGGAAACAGATTAAAAACAAAAGATATGAAAAGATAGCAAGAGCTGGAACTGAAAATATTTAGTCATGGTTTTATGAATAAGTGTGCATTAAAAATCCTTTAAAAGAAATCAACCAGTCCTGTATATAAATTCGGATCTTTATAGGTTAACCTAGGGCCGATGTTCTCATGGGTATCTTATTCCCACCGAACACTTCACAGGAAAAATTGCAAAATAATCTGGCTAAAATTTACTTCTCTTTTGTGAATTAAACCATTATCATTGCTGTCTATTTTAATTAATAAAAATACTAGTGTTTCTTTATTTTATAGGTTAATTAGAAGATTATTACTGTCTGATGCTGACAACCTATTCCTATTGCTGGAAAATAGTTATGAAACTTCTAATTTGTGAATTAAGTCGTATTTCTAGGTTACTAAGAATGTCGACAAACTCATAAACAAAAAAAAATCGCCTTTCACTTTCAAAAACAATAAACAATGCCGTACAACTACAAGTATCACTCTTGTGCGCGACTTGGTTCATTTATGAATGGAAATATTAAAACCAGAACGATCTTTGCACATTATACACCATAAGCGGAAAAGTGACTGATCTGCAAACCGGCGAATTTTTTAGACAGTCGTTTGAAGCTTTTGGTTTGTGCATTTATTCAGGAGAAATATTGCGAATTTTGTTCTTTGTGGTATTACGCCTGTACCTAATCACTTTATGAAATGCAATAATGTAAATATATGAAAAATATTTTTAATTTAAGAAATTTAACTCCAGAAGTCAATGGTTTTGGTTAAAGTAACCGACTACGATGAAATCATACTTTTCGACAATTTTTTAAAAATTATAATCTTAAAATAAAACGCCCCTTTTAAAGATTCGAAAACTGTCTTTATTTTTTTGTGTGGTAAATATTTTAGAAGTTAGGGCGTTTTGAAATATAAAGTTACAGCTATCAGACGCTGCCGGAATTAACTTAATTTTTTTCTCAGCATAAAATTTATCAAAATTTTCTTACGAAGTCCGGGATTTCCCAAAAAGTTTTGAGAGTATCTTATGAGAGTAATTTTCCCCCACAATTACTTCAGAGCTTCAAGGGTGTAATGAATACAGGACTTGCTATTAAAATTTATTTTAAGGCTATTTAAATTAAATTGCCAATTCTGAAGTATTTTCCAGAAAAAAATTCATGTCATTGTCGAGTCCTTCTAAATTCCTTAATTTGGCTCAGATTACTTAGTTTTCGGTTCATTATACTCTTGAGACTTAAAGGTACACATATATGGAAACAGATACTTTAGAAAAACAAATTTAATTTTGGTAAGGAACGTTTTTCGCGTAAAGAAAATTTCGACTAATTTATGATTTTTAAAAAATATGTTTTTTGACATTGAATATGATAGTGAGTGCATAAGTAAATCATAAAAATAAAATATAAATGTTTATAGACTAATTAAAAAAAATTCTCTCTGAACGCAGACGGATACCTTAAATCACTTTTCCTCTTACGTTACAGTGCGACACGTTCTTCGAAAGGTAGGGAACTCTTCGTCCTTTGCCATTCCATTTCCATTCTTATTCCAGAACAGCTTGTCAACATGATTAGGAAACTAGCCACCAAAAGGGCTTTCTAGGAAAAAAGGACGCTAGAAACAATGGGCCGCGACTTTGTGTTGAGTTTTTCGATGTGAGCAGGGACTTTTTTTTCAGAGTCCCATAATGAGATTTAGTAGTTCGTGACCACTTTCTCATGCGGACAATGAGTATTGGTTAAGTGAGCAAACAGAGGATTATATCGAGAGGGTAATAGACTGTGGGAGTTGGGAAATTGTCTTTATAGGGTGGCTCATTCGAAATGGATTTGATTAGCGAGCATGTGAAAATACGATATATAGGGTAAGGTCTGATGAGAACCAGATGAAAATACTGCATTTGTTTAAATTCTTTGTATCTATAATTAAACCTAATATAATACGGTATTGTTGGGAGAAATGTGATGTTTTTCAACTTTAAACAATTTCACTCGAAACAGTATTCAGTTTACTTTATAATTTACCCCATACAGTAAACAAACCTGAAACAAGAACTTTTTCGGAAGACAACATTATCATTTCAAAATTGGCCTATAGAAATTTGGAACTATAAGATATTGTTATTGTTTTGTTAATTTTTTGTCAAAATTTTGGTCAACAAAGTTAAAAACAGCTCATTTATTAATCACCTTACCCCACTTGATGCTACATACACTCAATGTCATTTTAAATAATATTAAATGGCCTGGCATTAAAAATTCACTTTTCTGACTCCACATGAAACACTGAATAATCCAATTGGTCCCACAAAGTGCGTAAAGTGGATGCAAATTAGCTCAAAAACCTATGTAGATTCAATTACAGATTATTTTGTAACAAAATATATTCTTTTTTTCCAATTACATAGAAGATTAAGTCGGAGAGACCCGAAAATATTCTAATCAAGACGAACCGAACTACAAAAAAAAAGACAAAGAGAAATTGATATGCCAATGAAAACTGACCTTAAATGATAGATTTTCTTAAAAGCAAAGGTCAGCACGTTTACTTCAAAACGTCAAGGCATATACCCAACAAATGATTCACTAATAATACATCCTTGAAAGTGCAAAAAACATTATTCATGGTTGAATCCATACATCTACATAACGCTGTTCAATATTGCGTATTATTTAGCTTCAAAATCATTCAGGTATTGCATTTAGGATTGAGGAATGCTACTTTCAGATCACTGAGTGAACGTCCAACATTAGCCTTGGTGAACGCACACTCTCAGCTCCTATTCATACAAGAATCAAAAGGTTTTATTTCTAGGTAAGGAAATGACAATAAGTTACCTTGGTTTAGTTGTGTTCGGCTCTCATTAGTGTATAAGTTTGAGAGGTTAATAACGTTTATAAAACATAAAATGTCTAGTATTTATCTTAAATTGAATGATAAAACACAGAAGTACAAAGTTTATAAAAATATTTTAATAAATAAAACTTCGGAATTTCGTTTTAGGATATATTTGAAATTGGTTTTTGGAGTGTTCGCATTATTTATGTTATTACCTGGTGCATGTATTATAATCTATAAAATCATGAACCATTTTGTTTATCAAACTTGTAAACAAAACAAGTACAAGTACACTATAAAAAATAAATGTTAAAAACATAGGTATTACAACGTTATACAGTGTAAACAGCATTAGGCGTAAATACTACTTCAACATAACTGCTCAGATGTAGAACAAGCGAACCCGAAAAACCAACTATCCGAGATGTTTACGCAGAAAACAACAACAGAACAATAGAAAATAATTATAATATATTCGTTCGGGTAGGTATAACAGTGAATCAAAATCTTAAGAAGCAAAATACAAGTGCGCTCGTAACTATGTACCAATGCTTATTTTCCATTCTTCCCTGACTGGGTAGATGAGAGTGAATAAGTGACGTCAAAGAGAATTTCAACCAGTTCGACTGTATGTGGAGTTTAAGTGAACTGAATTTTTTTGAAAAGAATATCGATAAAAAAGCTAAATCTCAGCGAAATCGTTTTTTATTGTAGGAACTGCATCAGCAACACACAAAGCACAATCAAGACTTAATGCTTGTTAAATTGTAGATTAAAATCTGTATAGAGTAGAATTGAAATGCGGAAAATCGACTTTTACAAAAATGTGAGTTTTCGAGTTAATACTAAAAATATACAAAAATGTAAGATCTATCAATTGTTGCAGTTTCAAATCAATTGCACAACAGTTGATCTGCTACAAACATATTTATCACTTTCTTTTCTCCCCTACTAATAAAACATAGTAGAAACACACTATGTTTTATTAGTAGGAGACACACTATTTACACTATTAGCATAAAAAGTCTTTTTGTTTTGTCGATTTATATGGACATACACTGTGCTGCGTTTCTCATACAAATTAGAAGAAAAAAATTGGATTTTGAGTTCTCGTCTTTGTGAAAATATATATCAAACAATGAGTGAGCGTTTTCCATTCTCCAACTCCATTCCAATGTAAACACCTTTTACGTTAAAAATTTATGAGGTATTTAGATAACGCTGCAACTTCACTTTGACTAGGGATTTTCTAACGATAACAGATATGGAAAGGTATATACAAAAACAATAAAAGGAAAGTTCTTAAACGTGGAAAATGAAGATGCGGATAAAAGTTCGACAAAGCCATAGTTCTGATTCTGATAAAATTCATTTTGCTCTTTTGCATATATTATTGTAAATTGTATTGAATTTTTATTGATATAAATTTTGAGTATGAATCAGGAGAAATAATTTATGGTAGCAATACGTATTAGCCCGAAAACCTGAAATGGATTTTTTCTATAACTATTTTTTAAAAATAAATTTCATCGCAACTTTTAAAAAAAAATTATTTTAACAATTAATTTACTCACAAAACATCCAAATGTGTTTATATTTAAAATTTGGGGAAAATTTCAATCTGAAAAGTTATTTATGAAGAGCTTAGCGTTCCACTTTACTGTTATATTCATTTTGTAATCTTCCCAATCATTTTTTTTCAATTATAATGTTTATGCTCTCATTTTGGTATTTTTATTTCATATTATCGTGTAAAAATATAGCTTTTTTCATTTAACGTTCTTTAAAAAAAAAAATGCCGGTAATTGGATTGAAATAGCGTGTAAAATCTACATTAAAATGTATCCTATAGAAAATGAACAGTTTCCATGTTTGAAATCCGTTTCTCCCAATATCCAAGTAAGGGCAGTGAAAATCCTTTACCTTACTTGAAGATACATATTTGATAAATTATTATGCCCCGTTCTGCCCCTGAGAGTGGCGAACGAAACCGAAAACGTTTGTCAAGATTTCTTTTACATATAATGTCCTATGGTTTGTGAAACGATGAATGCATTCCAATAAAAAAAACTGTCTAGGTGTTACGACTCACACTCGAACAGCGAAACTTTATGTACAGAACCGTGGGTTCGTATATCACCTACAGTACTCCGGGAGATGACATAAATTTACGACCCTTTGCGTAATCTTAAAAACCAAACAAAGGGGAAAAGAACGCGAGGAACGGCGAGAAATGCGTAACACAAGATTTATGCAGCGTCAGCTTGTGTTTTAGTTATGAAATAACAGCGAAATGATCCTGCAAACAGCGTCGAGCCATTCAAAAATTAAAGCGTTTGACAATGTTGTAAAATATACTATTATATTGTAAATAAATATTATGTTTACCTTTTTTTCGTAAAAAATAAGCATATAACTAATATCTGAAAGGTCCATTTATTTGGGTAAATGTAACAATTTTTTTAGTTTGAGGTTTTAAAAGCAAATACAAGTTAACAGAAATAAATTTTGCTTTTATATGAATTGTCCTAGTGAATGTTTTGTTCGAATATTAAAATTAAATTTTAGACGGAGCTATTTAGGAGAAAATAATAAAGAACTGCCGGGTGTACTATAATAAGCGTAAAGTTTATCTGATTTTGCGTGAAATTTTTGTCTCTATAATTGGGCTAAATCTATAATTTTATGAATTTGCTAAAAATTTATAAGAGTTAACAGAATAATAAAGTTTTCGTTGAGTCAGTAAAATATCCTAACTAATGGTATGGTAACAGTTGTATAAGGTAAGGTATGAAATCTGTTATAAGGCTTTTTTTTTAAAAAAATATTATTTTCGTATTTGTAACACAGTATTGTGATACGAGAATAAACTACCGTATCTTATAACAGTTAGTTGAAACAAAAAGCAGAATAATTTAACCTAAATTTTCAATCGTACTTAAAATAAATAGTAGATAATAAAAAGTTTGATAAAAAAAAAAGTTGTAGGACTCCAATATTCTAATATAACTTTTTATAACTAATATGTAACACGATATGTGGGGATACAATTTAATTCATTTAATATTCATTAAAATTGTTCACAATCTTTTCGCTCCTATCATATTTGTACACTAGATTTAAAATATACAATGAAAGTTATAATAAGAAATACGTGCATTTTTTTCAAAATATTTGCCTGGTTTTTATTACCCTTAAGTGGATCTAAAATTTAATTATAAATTTTATTATAAATTTTTTAAATAATATTATAAAAAAAGAAGAAAATAACGATCTCATTAAAATTGAAAACGATTGTAGTGCCATCTATCGGATATTATTTAAAATAAAAAATCACCGAAGTCTCTTATATGCAGCGCCATCTACTAGGCATTAAGTAAGACATAAAGAAACCCGTAAGCATGGATCGCACAAATATTTAATGCATAGACCAAAACGAATTTACTTGACCCTTCAAGGATTTTAATCACAAGGATGTTTAGAAGTATTAGGATTTTAATGTTTTTTTTTCGTTTTCGATACGGTGTTTTATGTAATCAGCTTTTCAAATTCATAAAATGGAACCTTGAAATCTGGCTATTATTGTTTACCTTGAAGTTGCGATAAAGGTGAAGGGTAAATTTACGGCATAAAACGATGTTTTCTTCTTTTTTTTTTCATTGGCGTTATTGTACGTAAAATGAGATATTATAATGATAGTAGATTTATTTTACATATTTAAGTAAACGACAAAGAAATTATATAATTACGCAAAAAAAAGTTTTAAAAGAACTACACTTGCCTACATTTCTTTACTTTTAATGTTTACCAAATTTTTATAGAACAACCAAGTATGTTTTTAACAGTAATTGTCACCTAGAATCGCTCCCACTGAAGTTTTATGCAGCAAAATAAAAGTTCGCCAAACACAGCATTTACTTCTCTATTAATTTTAACTTTTAAATGCCATTTTTTTAATTCGAGATAATTAAAAAAAGGAAAAGATGTATTGGTAGAGTGTAGATGTCCGTCGGTTGTTCGTACCACCCAGGGATTGGAAAGTTACTTTTAAAAAGTAACTCTATTACAGTTACAGTTACTTAATTAAAAAAGTAACTCTGTTACAGTTACAGTTACTTCATATGAAAAGTAACGCGTTACAGTTACTTTTTAAAAAAGTAACCAATCACAGTTACTTTTCGAAATTTCAAGTTATAAGAAAAATTGAAATTTAGCCATCTTACCATTTTTCAAAGAGAACCACGATAAACGAAATATAAGCTCAAACAAAACACTGAAATTATAATTAATAAACATTTTTTTATATTTAATTTTAATCCTTTACCATGATACGAGTCCATCTCGCTCGGGTAGGTACTGACAGAAATAGGGGTATCTCAAGAATGAATGTGAAATATCTGTCTCCTCCCTCCCAACCCCTCTTCGAGGGGAAGGACTTAGGCATTGTTGTAGAACCCATTCAGGCAGGGGGACACAAAGGGGTTTGGACTGAGGGATCCAACCTGCTTGGCAGTTAGCGTGATTTATTTGAAAACCCTTCTTTTCCGTAGATGCCTGTAATTGTGCGGGGCTTATAATGTGATACTTAGAAAGGTAAACAGACAAGGAAAAACATTCGAACTGTTATAATTCTGTCTGATAGCCGCCGTCACGCCTTTAGCAGCCAAAGTGGACAATTCTATTATATTCTTTACTTTTACCCTCCCAAGAAAAGCTCGTATTTCGGGAGTGCGAAATGTTTCATTCTCTCTCTCTCTCTCTCTAGGAGTGGAATTTCAAAATTGGCATCAGACAGCCTTCGTAAAGTAACGGAAAAGTAGCGACATTTTTCGTTACTTCGTTACCGCTAAAAGTAACTAAGTTACAGTTACTTTCTGAAAAATGTAAGGGCGTTACACGGCGTTACCCAAAAAAGTAACTGTTACAAGTAACGGCGTTACAAGTAACGCGTTACTCCAATCTCTGGTACCACCCTTTCCAAAATAGTTTCTATCCGCGGAACTTAAAAATTCTGTTTTTGTTCGAAAGGTATGACATCAGAGACCTATTTTTTATATTTTTTGTCCGCCTGTCTGTGCGTCCGGACGGACATTTGTCTAATTCTCTGTCGACGAACTACCCTATAAATTAGTATTAAAGTGTAATTTTTAGTCAATTAAATCTCTGTTGCCACATCAACAATAGCAACATGAACATTACTTAAAACTAATGCTTAAAGGACATTTTTATTTTCATATAAATCGGTTTGGAATTACTTAAATTTTGTACAATGTGATTTTTTTATTGTTCATTATTTGCTTACTACCAAGTGACAAAACTTACCAGTTTTTTTTTTAAAATATAAAATGTTGGTTAGTTTTAATTTACATTTCTTCATAATTATTTTTCGAACTGCAAATACATTTAACAAATGATAAAAAATATTTATTTAATTTGCAAAAGACAATTGATAAAAATTGCAAATTACGACTATGAAAAGTTTAAATTACTTTTTTTCTCTAAAGTGTATAAGTCTTGTGTGGAAGCGGTTTTAGGAGACAGTATTTGTAACACATATATTTGTTTATCAATAAGTATTTTAGTGAGTATTTAAGTAACAGGAAAGTAGACGATTTTAGTTGTTTTAGAATTTATTATTTAAAGATAATTTTGTTTAAAAGTCAATAATTTCGTAGCTCAAAATTTCTATCGGCATATTCCGGATATATCAAAGAGATACTAAAAAAACTCCTCGGCGCAACAACCCATTAGTGGGCTAAGGCCTGCCGTGCCCATTTCAGCTTTCGTGACCTAGGGCTCTGGGGTGCTAGGCATATGTCCCGGTAAGGTGGTCAGCCTCACGCGGAACCCCCAGTGTTTAGTTCCCAAGCATGTTTGGTACCCATTTTATCGACCCACTTAAGGGATGATAGGATGGGTCAACCCTGCCCAATTCGGAATTCGATCCCCGGACCTGCGGCGTGGCAATGCGAAGCACTACCACTAAGCCACTGGGCCTCTATCAAAGAGATAAGCAAAGGCTTTGGGTGTAAGAAATTAAGTAAGTTTTCATAGTCATTGTTGCTTGCAAACTTTATTGTTTTTGAGGGATTAGTTTTAAACTCTTACACAAATAAGATGTACTTTTGGATAACGGAAAAAAATGTATAGTTGGACAATAAAACGAAGGGAATTTTAGTTGAGAGTCACATTTTTCGAAAATATGTAATACGAAAATTTTAACTATGTATATTAAGTTTCAAAAATCAGCATCAAGAAATATTTATAGCTCAAAATGCTCAAAATGTATTTTTATAACCATTAAAATATTTACTATTACATATTACCAATCTTCCTAGATAACGATGTACACTGCTATCGAGTTTTAAGATGATAAACCAGAAAAGAGTTTGAATAAACAAACTTACCTAAAATAAAAAAAATATATAACATTAAAATATGATTATGATGTTTAAAAATAGTAAGATGGTCTTATTAAAGACACAAACAAATGATAAACAAGCATCTAAATAATAGATAACTAAAACGATTTACGTCACTAGATGGCGCCATGAAACTCTCATTAAAATAACCCTGACCAACGGTGAAATGCAAATCACTTGATTGGTTTCCGAGATATACGCGCAGTTTATTTGATATACAAAACAAGAACAACTTGTTCATTTTTTCAATATTTTTTTTTAATAAGGACCGCTAAATAAGAAGCAAATTTAAAATTCAGTTATTGGGCGTTTTAGGTTTTGTTAAAGTAAATGCATAATTTAATGCAAATAATTCACAATCCGTCTTCATATGATGGTGTAGCAAATCCTATAAATCCTTGTTTAGTGCGGAAACCAGTCAAGCACTGTCACTTGCCTACAACTACTTTGAACGTGATGAATTGCCTTTGAACCGAAATATGTATATAGTTAAAATTTAACTACGGAATATATTAGCCTGAATTGAAATTTTGTACAGTTTAAAACCAAGTATTAAAAGAACATAAAAAAGGTCAAATTGACACCAAAAGGAGTTCATTATTTTATATTATACAAATAAATATTACAATAAGTCTATGAAGTATACTAAGACCGCCAGTCGGCTAACGCAAAAGAACAAAAGAAAGCATAATAATCATTGGACACTTTTCATGTCACTCTATATATTGTTGAACTGACACACAGAATTTCTCGTTCAAATCGATTAACGTCACCTACTCTTGTAGAAATCATCAAATGGTCACCTAGGGCTAAACATAATGGTAGGCTAATAAAAATATAGAGTAAGAAAATTACAGCTATTCACAAAAGCAGTCTTTTATATGGTCCTTTCCAATTGAAAACAGCGAATATAATCACTTCAGCTACAATGCGAGAAATAGATAGAAAATTAATTAAAGAAAATTATTTTTCATATTTTCTGCGAACAACTTGTGCATGTAGTGATAAATGTATTGTTTATTATTTTATTAAAAAACACTGCGTAAGTAAGTAGTTCAAAAATATAAATGTTGTATGCTCGTTTCGTTAAAAACTGATAATCGCGAAAACTTTTGGTCAATATTGTAACATTCAAAACAATAATTTTTACACCATGTTGTTCAAAGGTGTAGCTCAAAATTATTTTAATTTTAAACGGATAGACAAAAGCCGTAAAAAATGCTACAGTAAATAATGCGCTTCAATGAGTGCACCTTTCTCATAAATTAAATAAAATACCTTTTTTTAAATCAGAACAAAAATACATTGGCGAACAAACTCTTAAAAATACTTTGCTTAACAAACAACCATGTAGAGTTTAAACATTGTTTTACTAGAAACACTCGAAGGATAAACTTACAAAATACTACAATTGACACCATTTTACATGGCCGTGCAGTGTGGCATGTGTTAACCCTATCATAGCGAGAACAATACGATACTTAATTCGAAAGGGCAAAAGGTCTATCACTATCTGAAGAAGATATTTTGGAGGAACTGCAAACTCGATTTAAATTTAAAGAAGGAAGGATTGTATCTTTCGATTATTGTATGGAGAATTCCATTGAGTAAGAACATACGAGTCAATTTTGGGATCCAGGAAATTAGAAATCGGTTGATAGATCGGTTGAGCTATTTTGAAGGTTCGAATTAAAGAAGGAAGAAGCGCCTCTATTCAGATTTGCGTAGCCATAGATATTTTCGAAAGTAATTGTTGTCATTTCCCTTTCAATAAAAATTAGTCACGTTTTCAGTTTTTATATCTAATGAAACTTAGATTAGGTTTAAAGATCCATTCATTTCAGCGTGTGATGGTGTGGAAGTTTTAAAAACAATGCATGGGGGGTTTTAATGGCTTCAGAAGCCTGTTGTAAGGTTTATTAATGGCAAATTTTGAATGTTGTAAACGAACTGTTAAAGTTATTATTCCAAACAATTATTATGTATTGAAGTTCTTAAAAACATGAAAGCCTTTCTGAATACGTGATGCAGCTTCAATGACTGCCCATGATTTTATTTTTAAAATAAAAGAATTGCCCACTTATAAATGAGCTCATTTTTTACAATCAATCAAAAAGATAATTTTCTGGGCAAGGATGTAAGTTTATTTCAGATTTTAATAGATCATTTTTATTTCAAAGAAAAATTTCGGGATCAGGGCATCGTAGGTAACTTCGTAAGCGTACTTGCTGTTAAAAAAAAACTATACATTTTACATCGAACTTTATAATTTCCAAGAACCTTTAAATAATACGGTTTTTTCAAGTACTTGCTTTATAACATGGAGGGTAATTATAAAATGCATTATTAGTTAGAATTATTTTACTTATAAATTAATAAGGTTTTTATCACTCGCATATTGTTAGTTTATTTAAAGCATTAAGAACTATAGTCAGTAAAGTTTAATACAAAGCGCATTTAATTTTTAGTTGCAAACCTTTGTTATGCATTAAATAGTGGATTAAGAGCTAAAGATAAATTTATGTGGATATAACACCTTCATTTCATCAATACATTTCAAACTAATTTAGAAAACTATGCGTTTTTTAGTGACAAAAAATTACGTTGTTAAAATACTAAGAAAACATTTAAGAAAATTATTTTTTTATTTCTGTAATAAACAGTTCCTCCCCCCATTTTGCCAAATATTTCTAATCCCGTGACTTCCTGGGACACTGACATTATCTTCTGGAGACGATATTATAGGTAGCTTTAATATTTTTACCTATCATAACACACTAGAATAAAAATCTTAAACTTTTTTTTACAAAACATAGATTTTATAGTCAGGAAAATTTCAAATCCAACAAGTGCTTCTAGGGTTTATAAAAGCTAAGAAATCTCCGTCTATATTCAACCACACATGGCTGCGTGAAGAGTCACCGACTTATCACAATTGAACTAAACAGGTTCCCGCGAACTCCCCAAATGAATTCTCACTTAATTCCAGAGAATTATCTTCCACACATAAACACACATTTTCCACGGGGAGACACGCAAAGTGAGAAGGAAGATTCAATGAAGCGAGTCTAATAACAGCTAGACATGGTAAAATGATGGAGATGTGGTCATCATAAACAAAACCGTTAGCTCTAACGGTATGAAGATGGTATTAAGTCAAGAGACAGAGACTGGGATTTCTCATGCAACTTCGGAGTTCTCATGCACGCAAGATAGAATTTTGTGTTTTTTTTAATTCTTTTTTTTTATCTAAAGGGCGGTATTTAAAATATTTTTGGTATTCTTTAAAAATGGTTATATCTTATACGTCTTGTTATCTATATGAAATCTGAAAGTGTATTTTTAATTTTAAGAAAAAAACACTGCAATTAGACACAACTGATTTTAGATAGTATAAGTTTCTTTTTTTTTATTAACGGAAATGAAGTACATTTCAAAATTAATTATTTACCTTTTTTTGAGTTTGTTTTATAAATTTCGTATCACGAACTTTAAAGCAGAAAATAATCGCATAAAAAATATAGGCTTTTAGGCAAGGTAATAAAGTACTATTTTATTAAATGCAAGACATATTCGCATTCTTGTCATGGGGCCGTATACATGTACACAGATAAAACTAAAAAACAATCTGTAAAATATTAAAAAAATTGTATCAGTGAAATTTAAATTTAAATACTGATTAAGTACCCTTTAAAAATAAGTCGTAAATTTTGTAAGTCATAAGTTTCATTGAAAAGTATCTGGCGCGAAAATCCGTTACTGGACAGTGGGAGATACGGTTCGCTTGGCGAGCATTAGCATTTTCTAAGGATTCAAGGCCATTTGTCCGAATATACACCTTGATCAACAAGCCTGATAATGGAAACATAAAAAAAATTGACCCGCCTTTTGTGTGTTAAATGCTAGGCATTTAATTGTTCTTCGCCAAGAGATCGAAAGCGATGATAAAAAGGAAGGCGAATATAAATTACGCTGTAAAAAGAAAGTTCGGTGACTGGACTTGTGAAGACGTTCATGCAGCTATGGATGCCTTTCTCAATATCATATTGTTGGTTTTTAAAACAATCAATCAGGAGATAGAACGAGAAAAATGAATAGATTCGGCCTTGACTCAGGTAAATTGCATTCCTTTCTGTGCGTTATAATTAGGCCAAGAGATAAGGCTATGATGAACAAAGGGTTGATAATTAGTAAGTTTTTATGCTTAAGAGTTAAAAAAATGTCGAAGGAGTTTGTTTAAAGAATGCTTTGATCTTTAAATATAGTCTCGTGCGATACTTGTTTACAACTTTGCGCTAGTGTTGTAGCCAACGTGCAACTCCTTATTGTTTTAGTAAGTTTTAATTGGATAATCCTTGAATTGAAAGACCTTTTCCATAAATATCTTCAACTGACCTTTCTAGAAGATGTGAAATTATTTATTTCTAAATAACATTCTTCATTTATGCTGCAAGTAATTTTAGCTTGCATAAAGTATTTATGCAAAACCTTTCATTTTGAACCACTTTTTCTCAAAGCAAATAAAATAGAGCATCTATTTTCTTCTCAATGTGAACAAACAGAAGCTAACCGGTAACACAAACATAATACCATACAATCTGTTCAGCATAAGCAGACTGTTTAATTTGGGAAAGTAGTCAAGAACTCCCCAAATTTGTGTGTGTACCATGAAACTGTTTTTCGCCCAGTACAAATTAGACGCAACCCTTTGAGCATATTGACACAGATGACGCTCTGTCCCAGCCTGCCGATGCTTCATGATCTTGGATGAGGAAACCTCATCTTAGATACTACCTTGGAAATATTTTTTGTCGTTATATTTTGACCACTTTCGCGAAAAGACTTATTTGCGATCTGTATGAGCACACAGTCTACTGCCTTCTTCATGACAAATAAAGACATGTCTTGAGCAAATTAGTGCACATGAAGCGGTGCCTGCTGATGCTTCAGGAAGCCTTGATTGAGGAAATATTTCCTCGCATTCCATACTACAAGACAAAAAGGTAGAGTTCGCTGTAGGCGGCCGGGACCTGTACCACCAGTCAACACAACCTTGAGCTATTTCATTCACAAGATATAGGCATTCCCTCCCCCGCTTATGAATAAGGAATGAGCTAAAAGGGTATGACCCAAAAAACACAGATAGGGCGGAGGCCCTCGAAAGATCTCAGTCCACACGACTAAAATTACCCCCTTTGCTTTCAGGCGTTGCTGAGCCACAGAGAAGAAAACTGAAAAGTAATTGTAGCAAATTCGCTTCCGCATTTTAAAGCAATGGGATAGGGCAGTGCCTCATTTCATTTCATGTTTGGTTATTTTGGAGCGAAAATAATAAATATAATTGGAAATTTATTTCTTAATGTTTTATTTTAAATAATCTAAGAAATGATTTAAAGCCTAATATTCAAATATTTGCCAACTGTATTTGCTGCTGTAACTAATATTTTATAACTCAGTCTTCTTTTGTATTTGTTTTCAATAAGTGAAGAGAAAGTAGCCTTCAAAATTAGTTTAAGTTTAGTTATAAGTTTGTGAGGAAATACACGATTAAATTGGTATTATGGTGATTAGTTATACGATAAGAAACAAACGTTAAGTTATAGACTTTGAAATGTAAGATATTTATATTTTTGAAAGAGGTTCTTATATTAAAAGAGAGAACAAGGAGATGGTTTTCCACTTGAAGTATAACAGGAAAATAAAATACCAAGTATTTCATTCAGAAAGTAAAAAACTATTAACAGGACAATATATTTCAACTATACACTGAAAGTGTTAATGACAAAAGCATAAAAGATATAGCAGCTTCTTTTCACTCAGTGCATTCCGACCATAGCGCCAATGCTATTGCATAAACAAAGCGTTAATAGAATAATAGGTAAAGTTCCATACAATCGTACAAGGGAGACCGACATATCTTTGTTTCTTGAATAACCGTTTTCACTTTTTCGCATCGCAAAAAGGAAACAGATACGTAACTGAAAACGGTTCGTATAACGAGGTGAAAAGAAAAGTCTAGAAAAAAAGTGTGGATGTATATTTCCAGGTCACACACTCACAAATGTAATTGCGACAAACAAAAAGAAGGGGTGCTTTTGTGCAAAGGAGATTAATGGTCGGAGGAAGAATGACCATTTAACGACCGTTCTTGATGATTTTCGTATCGGACGGTTGGACAAAGAGAGATTTCTTTACTAAAAACTCTTTTGCTAAAAAAATAAATAGAACAACGGGCGACGAAAGGAAGCCTTTTAACTTCCTGGAGAGATTTGAGAGAAAGAACGGAACAGGAACGCAATAATGGGAGAAATAATGATAAATGCTGGAGACTTAGAATAAAAACTTCTTTCTGTAGAAATGGGATAGGCCTTTTGTAAAGATAATTTATATTTTTTATGGAAATAATTCTTTTTTGACATCATTTAGTTTAATTAATTCTAGTTAATTTTAAATAAATATAGCATAGATGTAATATTCATCAAGATGGATAGAAAAACTTTTGAAGAATAAACTGACTCTACAGAAAAAAAAAATTCACCCAAGTAAAAGAGACAGACCCACATTTGTAATAGATAAAATAGATTTATCTCCCTTTTGGAGTTTTGTAGGGTTTATAGCTTCCAACTTTAATGGCAAAATCCATAGTTTCCTTGTTTCTCTTTACGACTGCAGCTATTTAGTTTTCTTTCATTCGTTTACTTTTTTCCATGTTTTGACTCTTCTCCAAAAAGTCAATCACAAAAAAGAAAACATAGTTTTTACAGTTTGAAAATACTAACAACAAACTTCCGCATGGAACTAATTTAAAAGAAGAACAGGAAGTCCGCTTTGGAAAAAAATATAAATATATTGGGAATTCATTGAAAGATTAAAATGACCTCTGGAAAAAAGCAATTTTTATTTAATCGACTAAAAAATTATAAACGCATTCGAAAAAAAAAGAGGCCGAATGCTTTTGAATCAAATTGAATGCATGTCAATATTGATGTAGAACATTTAATAGCGTCTCTTCATAAAAAAGATTTGCAGATATTTTTGGATAAGGGACTGAAAGACTAATGTATGAACTAAATTGAAATAACATTATTTTTTCTTCTTAAAATAGAGCATACAACTTCTGACTGCTGACACAGTGTAGTCAATTTGGGAAAATGTCAAAGTATTTATGCTACAACACGTTCTAGAAACAGATTTTGATGGTCAGAAAATTTTGAAGGTACCAAACCCCAAATTTCTAAATTTACGAGTGTTTAGTTTTTTTTATCTTATTTTTTTTAGTAAGGGTACTTATATTCTTTATGATAGTACAACCTTACCTTTTGCGCACGATTCTTTTAAATTAAATATTTTATTTTGTAAGCAAGGCCCATTAATATTAAAAAAAATACTAAATACATATAGTTTTAAGTATGTTTAAGAGATTATCATGTAAATGACGATTATTATATTAAAATGCATTTTAATGTTTTACATAGAAAATGAATGGAATGGAAATAGAGAGTGAAGTGTCTGGCAAGTGTTTATAATGTTTTCCTTGTTTATTCAAAACCGATTAGGTAAAAGTCTAAAAATCCATCAACCGATTGAATAAAATGAGGCACTTTGAATTTGAAATTGCTTTCTTAAAACCCAATGGACAGACCCAACAGCGATTTGAACGGGTCATTAGCTACAAAATGAACCAGATTTGATCTAAGGATAGTTTTAAGAAAGCGAAATTAGCTTTTTTTTCTGGTGGAAAAAATAGCAATCCAAGTCTAAGCGACTATTGGATTTGTTAATGCACAGTCTTTCATAGTAACACACCTGGACAATTTAAAACTAAGGTAGGAGACCAGCCTACAAATAACAAAGCGTAATTTTTGGTCCACATTATAATCTGAACTAATCCGCTTTTGGAAACACTGAGAAGACAACGAATCCGAGGAAATCATATAGTATCACGTGCCCGAAGTCGCGATTGCACGTCGTGTGTACATAATTCTTTTGTGATGGCGACACGGGACCCATTTTATTAAGTCTTAATGGCTCAGACAATTTGTACTTGGGGATTAGGGAGCTATGGTATTATTTTCTCGAAGTGAATTTACAATGAGATTATTTTCGAATCGAACCGTCTGGCCCACAGAAAGGGCGGTGTGCATACACCCTTGTCTGCATTCTTCCGCTCATTGTCACAACACGGAAATAAGTTCCTCATCTAGGGGATTGTGTTGTAAATAAGATGGCATTATCCGAGTGACCTTTGTTTTGTTCTATGGGGCTATATGCTGGGTATCAATCAAATAACGATTTTCGGTAAATTAGAAGTGGTCATTATAATTTTTAGAATGGCAAGCACAGTGCAGGACATTAACGAAGAAAGACAATGTTGCTTTTATTATTCAAGACAAAGTGAGGAACTGAGATCGATCAACATGACTAAAGAATACATTTAAATAAATGTAAAAAGAGGTAGACATGAATAAAGATAAAACAAAAACACAACACAATGAAATTATAAACGATCCATCTTTTGTATGTACGTCAATTTAAAAAATAATAAATATGATACCAAAGTGAAATTTTATCGTCTCAAGAGCCATATTTGTTATGTTGGTACTAAAATTGTTATAAAATATTGTTACATGACAATTTGGTAATAAATACAAATATTATTATCACATTTCAAATATAAAAAAATATCAAAACTTTAAATTTTTTTAGAAATATTTTAATTGAGTGGAACTTTAGCCTTTAAAGAAGTTAACTTTTGTCCCTAAAGAGAAATCTAGGCACTCGAGTCTAAAGAGGCATTTTAACATTTATGATTCAAGAAAGTTTAACTGTTGTAAAATATCACAATGTTAGTTGGACTCCCTTCAAGAAGGTGTTCGATGATCGTCTACAATCAGCCAATTACCTTCCAAGTTTGATTGTTTTAGCCAAATATCATTTAAATGTCTTATTTTTTAAAGAAAAATTGAGCATATCAAAACGACGTCACTTTATTAGAAAACCATACACTGGACCAGTTTTGCCCGTAGTGATGTGTTCAGTTGGAGAAGTTTTTGATGTGAACTTTATAGCTGTATACTTATTAGATTTTTTTTATTTGAAGAGTTTCCAAGCGTAAATTCAAACTTACACACATAGTTAAAAAAAAAGCCAATGTAGGCGTCCATCCATCCATCTCCTGAAACGGACGCTAAATTGTTGATAAATAAAATAATTTGACCAAGAAATACCTGGCAAAGCTTTTAATGACAGACACAAGCAACAGAAACAAACAATTTCTGGGAAAACTACTTTTAGCGAAACCGTTGAATGTCTTAATAATGCAAAGATAAACTACACGTTTCCTAGTCTTAAGATTCGAAAGACTTTTACAAAAGAAAAGCATCAGCTATTTTAACAGTGATTGCTATAACTATTAACTAATCTTTACTACTTCTAAACACCCACGGAAATTAATCCAAAGTTATAAGATTTTACCCTATTAAAAATATATGTTAGAATAGATGAATGGAGAGAGTGGTTTATGAATACAAACAAATTGTAGAATGTTAAAAATGATCATCCCATTTATCTCTTCGAGAGCAAGTTCAATATTCGCTTAATAAGCCGCGCCTTAGCTTGCTTTTTTCTGGACAAATCAGGTTTTTGTTTGCGGGCCTCTCAAAAAAACGAACCACACTCCTTAATTCCGATGATTTTGACAACTTTTTTTTTATTCAACCGTTCGTTGCAGTGGTTTGAAAAAATATGCCAATAGCGTCAAAAGCCCACGCCAATGAGAGAGCCACACAAGAGGCTTCGTACATTGAGCAAGGGAACTTACAGTTACCGGGTTTTTTAGAGCCAAGCTTATAAGATTCTGAAACAAGAATACTTAAATTCATTCTCATAATTTAATTTGAACAAAATGAATTTTTATTTGAAATTTATTTTAGAATATCTGATGAAATTATAATAAATGCAATGAAGAAACTATATTAATATAAAATAATAATAATTAAAATACGGTATAATTGAAAGTTTGGGAACATTACACTGGCCCGCGAATTCAAATTTTTGACTGTGAACTAAAGTGCAATACCTTTTATCAATCTATTTTGGTAGCGATGAATTTATTAAAAATTAAGATATCGTGTTATCATATACTTTATTAAAAATTCTTAGTTAAACCTAAGAGATTTTTTAAAAAATTTCAGGCTAAAATATATTACAAATGACTCCGAAAAATATTTGAGTAGGGCGTAAAGCTCATAAAAAAGTATGACTAAGAGTGAAAATAAGAAAAATTTGCAAAAATTAAATAAAACATTTTAATTAATTTTTTTTCCAATGGGAATATTTCTTCTGACGTCACGCTCTCCAAACTGCGATTTCATTGGTTGTTTTGTTTTCTTGTGGCAAAGTGTTGAAACAAGCCCATTCTAACTTTAAAAAAAAACATATTTTAAGAAATTTGCTACCATTTTTGCGTTTCATTCGAAACTTTATATAATTTTCCATACCATTCTAAAATTTCTGGACATTATGAAAAAGTAATAGGCGATAATTGTGATATCCAGTATTGTGAGTAGATTCTTAAAAATTAAAAGCATAGTCTGACTTTTGTACCATTGCGAAAAATTTTATCCGCAAGAAATGAGTCAATGAGTACCCCTGTGAAATAAAACTACGACTTTTTCCTCTAAAATTTCGTTTTAAAAGCCAATAAATAGATTATTTTTATTTATTGTGGACAATAAGAAACCAAAGTTGTATTGTTTAAAACAATTTTCTGCCTTTAGAAGTATGAAAATCCAATTTTGATGTGTTTGCATATTGGATAAGTACCGTGAGCGCGCGCGCGAGTAATTTATTTCATTTCCACGGTAAAGTTGAGTACATTTACTTTTTTTAAAAGCTAATAACTATATATATCATATACTATTTTAGTTCGTTTATAAATATACATTCATCAACGCTTGGTCGTTTTTAACCATTAGCATCTTTAATTTAAATTGTGTAAAATATGTAAAATAACGAGTATACTAGGCTAATGCATATTATGCACTATATTTTTCCTGAGTCTAAATCAACATAGGAATTAGCACCAAAGTTCAGTTCACAAAACCATCTCAAGCTTGTGTTACTATCTGTGCTTTGGCGACAAATAGGGAATTGGCGGAATACACCCCAACAACTAGGAGTTACCCTTTGAACTTTTCTATAAGAGTGAAAGCTAGGCAGAGACGTGATTGTAATGCGGATTCATTTTTATTGGCATACCTTGAGCTAAAATATCAAACAAATGGTCCCCCGAAAATTCAAACCGACGGATCGGCAAAGAAGTAGAATAGACTTAACTGACATATGACAGATATTTGTCTCAATTAATGATCAAGATCTTACTTTGTTGTTCAGTAGTGTAGTAAGAGCAGGTCAAATATGATCGAACGTGGGTTCTAATGAGAAAAGGAAAAAGGCTTTAGATATCGAACAAATTAGGTGAAGGTGATGAATAAATATTTACTGAGTGGTTGAAAGTAGTTTCCATGCTTTTCTAGAATATTTTTTGATAAAAATATGCATTATAGCTTTACAAATCATCAATTAAACTCTTTCCATTCATTTCATTATAAAACAACTTTATAAATGCAATGAATTGCACGAATTAATTTCCGATTTTGGGTCTTAAGATACGTCGTAAGGCTTAAAAAAATGCAAGAAAATTATTTCTTTTATTGACATTTGTTTAAATTTTGTAAACCTTAGATTAAACTTAAAACCTGGGAAAAGCTCTCATGTAACAAAAAACCCAGTGACGAATGGACAAACCAATTCGCTATTATGAATCACAAGATCGAGATCTTATATCGGGTGAAAGAATCCCACCATTCCCATGTTTTAAAGAAATATTTGGAAGCAGGATAAATCTTTTGATGCGATGCCCTTGTCAGCAACAAACGCTGCGGAAAACGAGGATTCGAAATTCGAAACATATGAGATTTGAGAAATGCCCTTCATGATTCATTCATTCCTCTGCGAAAATATCGGACTTTTATTCCATCAGAGCCATAAAGCCCTCTTCTTGTCCTGGACGAATACAGGACTTGTTTTCGTCACACAGCTTAGAAAAGATGAATGGTCTTCTGTGCAAACGATGTGTCTTTTTTACGCAATAGCCTTGAAGAACAAAGCGGAGAGGAAAAACCTTTTTAGAAAAGTAGCATGTTTTTCAGTCTCTCTCGGTTGATTTTCCTTTCATAATAAGCATATAATGTTTCTTCTCCAAGAACTGTTAAGGTAATTTTTTTTATTGCAGGGAAATTGTTGTTTTCCTCTTTTATTCTGAAATAAGGTTAAGGACATCGGTGAATATAATCTAAGCATTACTCACAGTGTTATCACGATTTTACTATTCGAAACTTTCGCTGACTGATTTTGAAGTTTATTGAATTACTAGGAGTTGCACGAAGGCATGAGAAAGTTTTCTATTGAAATAACTTTATACAATTGACTTTATTACACAAACACGAAATGATGATAGTAAAAACCTTATAACCTATTTGAAAGTTAATGCTTAAAACGGATACATTTTCTTGCGCAAAAAAATATTCAAAAAGAACTAAAAAAAACTTCACACTGTTGAAAGACTCCAATCACGAGAATGGTAGTTTAGAAAACGTATATATCTAAAATTAGAATAATTGCATGCTTTAGATAATTTAAAAATGTAAAATTTTTATAAGTTTAATTGTGCATCATTGTACAATACCATAATTTGAATAAAAAATATTAACAAGAAGTTCATAAAGAACTAAAATAGCCTACTTTCCTGTTACTTAAATACTTACTGAAGTTCTAATCGGGAAAAAAACTAGGTTCCTAAAGTAAATATCATCAACAGCCGTTTCTACACTAGATTTATACACATTAGAAAAAAAAATCGAAACACAGCACCCAGCTATAATTTAAACTTCTAAAAGCCAAAATCAACTATTTTCCTTAATATTCGTTCGCAAATTAATTAAATATTATTTATCATCTGCTCGTGATTTATTTGTAGTTCGAAGAATAAATATTTGTTAATAACAAAAGTAATGAAACTACTCCGAACTGCATTAAAAAACAAGAAATGTAAATTAAAACTAAGCATAATTGCATGCAAAAGTATGCCTTGCCGCTTTCTTGTTAGATAATTAATGAATAATCAAAGAATCAAATTGTTCTACATTTTATGACGTCATTCCAAACTGATTCATGAAACTATTATTTTGCTTCAAATATGTTTAAATAAAGTTTCTCATGCCATTGTTGATTTGGCAACAGTGATTTAAATGACTCAAAATTGAATTTCAATGCTAATTCAATGGGAAATTCGCCGACAGATAGTAGATTTATGTCCGTCCGGACGTACAGACAGACGGACAAAAAGTATGAAAGTTGGGTATCTGAGGTCATAGCTTTCTAACAAAAAAAGAATTTTTAAGATCCGATGATTAGAACCGATTTTGGAAGGGGGGTACAGACAGACAGACAAACGGACAGACAGGCGGACAGACATACGGACAGACATACGAACAGACAGACATACGAACAGACAGACATACGAACAGACAGACAGATGGACAGACAGACAGTTGGACATCAACCGCATTTCAATACCTACAGTGATTTAAATGACTCAAAATTGAATTTCAATGCTAATTCAATGGGAAATTCGCCGACAGATAGTAGATTTATGTCCGTCCGGACGTACAGACAGACGGACAAAAAGTATGAAAGTTGGGTATCTGAGGTCATAGCTTTCTAACAAAAAAAGAATTTTTAAGATCCGATGATGAGAACCGATTTTGGAAGGGGGGTACAGACAGACAGACAAACGGACAGACAGGCGGACAGACAGACGAACAGACATACGAACAGACAGACATACGAACAGACAGACATACGAACAGACAGACATATGGACAGACATACAGTTGGACATCAACCGCATTTCAATACCTACAGTGATTTAAATGGCTCAAAATTGAATTTCAATGCTAATTCAATGGGAAATTCGCCGACAGATAGTAGATTTATGTCCGTCCGGACGTACAGACAGACGGACAAAAAGTATGAAATTGGGTATCTGAGGTTATAGCTTTCTAACAAAAAAAGAATTTTTAAGATCCGATGATTAGAACCGATTTTGGAAGGGGGGTACGGACGGACAGACGGACATCGACCGCATGTCAATACCTACTTTTTCATTTTTTTAATTCTTTCGAATTAAAAAAAGAAAAGTAGGCTAAAAATAATCAAGTGACATTATTGTAAAAAGAACTTAGTTTAAATATGTTGAATAGGCGGTATTTTTTTCATTTTCAAAAATGACTTCATAACCGAAATTCTTTAGAAAAAAAATCTCATCGTTAATGTCAAAATTTAAGAAATTCTTCAAAATATAATAGGAATTGTAACAAGCATAACTCTTGATAGCAATTTACAATTTTATTTTTAATAACACATAAACGGTTATAGGCAGCAATAAATTCCGCTTATATAACGACGAAAATAGTAACTTTATCTTATGATTCACTTTTATTTCCTTAACCCTTGTTAGTCTAAGAGTTATTGTCTCAAGACCAGTCACCTTAAGCTAAAATGATAACGTCTTTGGGTGCGAAATAGCATGTCGAAACACCCAATGGATCGCATTCCACGTTTTTCGCAATCTGAGTTTTATGTAGCTTCCACGGACGGATGTGTCTCTAGATGAATCTTTTCCGCTTAAAGCTCGTTGTAACTCAATTCTTTATTTATTCCTTAAAACTCTTTTATTCGTACTAAAGCTGAAACTTCTTTTTAAGAAAACAAGTTTATTCGGTTTCGCGTAAGATGAAAAGAAATTATTTTCCGTTGAGAAATTACTCTCTTCCGTAAAACAAAAGCAAACAGAGGAAACAGTTCGTAGCGTTCTCACTTATTTTATTAAGAAACTGGAAAGAAAGGAAGAATTTTTTCTGTAGAAAAGGGAAAGTTTGTAACTTGAATGAACTAATAAAAAAATAATAAATGTTGTTAAATTATTTTTTTAAAACCTTTCTACATTCGTTAGGAAATATACTGCAAAGTTATTTTCTTTGCAAGAAATTTCTTAATTTTTATTAAGTTAGTTAAATGTTTAAAAATTAGCTCTACAAAGTTAAGGACTAATACGAAAAAACACATTAAGTTTTAATCAAAATCATTTTTTAACAACCAATTATTCATAAATATTAGCGGGAAGACATAAGCTGAAAGGTTTTTGTTGTAATAGTTTTAATGTTTAAAAATGTATTTTTATTTACATAGTTCTATCAGAATTGAGCAAGGGGGTGGAACCATTTAGGTGGCTAATTCTAAATATAAAATCATTTTTTCCCTAACAGCTTTCTTTTTTAAGATAATTTACGTTGTTTGTGTCAAAGAAATGCTTGAAATCAAAAAACCAAAATGTTTTCCAAAACGTTAAAAGTGATTTCTTACACAGATTTTGATGCTGGACACGAATATCGTTTTCGTTTTTCTACCTCGAACGGTTTTGTCACAATATAGAAAAACTTATTTTATATTGATGAAATTATCGCTTAATTTTATTTAGCACTTAACTAGTAGGTCTCGTACTCTTAGTCTAAGTTCATCAAAAAAGTTACCTTATTGTTAAAAAAAAGTTTTCTAAGTTTAAAATGTGATTTGACTTTCTTTCAATAGCAATCTTGCAAAAAGATACACTGCAAAAATTTAGTGGAACATTATACTCTGTGCCAGCTTCCACAGCATAGTTCAACCAACTTTTCTTCACAGTGAACAAAGTTTACCCCATATAGAGAGCATTCCACCAGTACAAATGGACATATTTACGGTCATTTACCCCACACTGGCAACTAAAACAGTTTCGATCCTTATCCGCCGCATCTCCAGCATCAAAGAGACTGATTGAGTCCCCAAGAAATCGCTTCCCACTGAAACAGCGAACCGTAACCTGATTTGCCTAACGACGCCACAGGTGTCATCTTCTCCACCAAAAAGGCTCGCTGTGCTCCATGAAGAAGATGGAGATGCCGAACACCAATACAAAAACCGGTTCGCCAAGTGAAGCCATTGATTGCCTTGTAGTAAGCCCACACCATTTGGCCATATTCTAAAGTGGTGTTTGTATAGGCCTATAACATCAACTTAGGGACTTTTTCAGTATCTAATAATAATCTTACTAGGCCGAGTTACTTGGCGACTTTCTGGCGGCTTCACTTTATATCTCGCCTCGTGCTACATCCTATAATTGCACAAACAGTCATTTTTCGTTTTTTAATCATCATATTTTAAAGAATAAAATTATGCATTTTACATTGAACTAACTTTGGGTGAGAATTTTGTTTGGGCCTTCTTGGGCTTGGCGACTTTCTGGCGATTTCACTTTTCCTCGCCAGGCATCACCATCTTCTTCTTAACTCCATGCTGTGCTCTCTTTTTCCCACAGTGATCGACATTAAGAACTCAGATGCGCATACTAATGACCACAACAACAAGGTCGGCCATTGATGAGGAAAATAGAGGGGATGGTGATTGCTTGTGGACAAGGTTTTCAGTGATTTGGATGCATCTTCCGCGAGTGATGAGAATTGTTGCCTGGAGGATTTTTCTGTGGAGGAAGGGTGTGGGATATGGATATGGTGACCAAAAAGGAAAAGAGATTGTCCTGGTTTATTTTGGGGTTTTCGTGGAGTTTGATTTTACTTGAAAAACTTAAACATGACGAAAATTTAGAATTTTGATATAGGTTAATCTTACTTTTATATGAAGGCTTATTATAGACCAAATACCAAAGAAAAAAACCATTTATATTAAATCGCATTTACGTAAGCACATTGAACATAATACTAATAAATATTAATTTCTTCTAACCACATAAACAAAGTAGTTTCTTTTCCTTTGTTTTAAGATAAATTGGCTTTGGTTTTGGTTGATAATGCCTTCTCTATGACGTTTTTTTTTTTTTAATCTGAAATATAGTAGAAGTCGAGATGAGAATTTTATCTGGACATTTGAAACTTTAAAATTCACTTACGCACAAATTATTTAATTAAATGAATGGTTTAGTTAATATTTAACTTAAATAATATTGCAATACAATATTAAATTATATCAGTACATTCCTTAAGCTGTAATTGATATAATCACGAAAAAAAATCCTAGATAAATGTAACCAATTTCTAAAAATAGGCCCCTGATAGAAATCTGCCCTTTTTAGAAGAATGACCCTATAACGTCAACATAAAATATTAAGTAACTTTGTAATTTTTTTAAAAATAGACTTTAGCCATTAGTGTACAAATAACATAACATGCGTTTCATAATATTCTGCTGCTTTTTACAAGAAGTATTAGTCCTAATTAAAGACACAGGATACACGCGCATATCTTGTCCTACGCAAATTTCAACTGATTGGAATCAAGTCACCCAGAGGCTTCTTATGGAATGGAAGGGTGTGGTATATGGGAGAACTTTATTTGGGAGTGCCTTTTTGGAGCATCTTGGCAAGCGATTTACCGGATTTTGTAAACAATTAATTCTTTGAAAAATAAAGCATTGTTATTTTGAACACGAACAGGGATTCCCCTACATTGTATTCTCTTAAAAAATATTTTTAAAAATGCACGGTTGGAAAAGAAAATCGCTTCACATCTTCATGGTAATCCAATGAAGAGTGGATCGTTTTATTTTTTTGTAGCTGTACAAGTTTTAAAGTTTTAACTTCTCTATCCAAAAAATCATTTTGTGATGTAAACAGTGACACAGAGTTCTACATAAAATACTTTCCAATACAAATTTAAAGTCAAATTAAACCGGTTTTGAAACTTATTGCAAATATGCTGATGTATCAAAGGAATTAAAATGTGTTTCATGCTATTTCGGTAGGTTTTGAAGCGAAACATAATGAAAGTTTAAAACATCGATCCTTATCGTATGGACCTTGGTTTATAGAGCAAAATTGTAAAATTTTACTTACAAATAAAAAGCTTTGTAAATTAATCCAAAATTATCAACAACTGACTACATGTCATAAATTTTGCCAATTATCCAAATTAACCCAAAACTATCAACAACTGACTACATGTCATAACTTCTAATACACAAAATTACAATAAACAAGTGTAAATGAAAATCCTTTATAAAAGAAGTCCATCTCTTACCACATCAAATAACTTTGAAAATTAAATTATAAAATATAATGTTGCGATAAGATTCAATTATAAAGTAGATTGCTGATTGCTCAATGACCCAAAAGTGAGAACCAAGTCAAGCTAATGTTTCGATGGAAGGGCGAGTAGGTGAAACCAATTAAGTAATTCTGTGATGAAAGTGTTTTTAAGGAAGTTCTTTTCGCTTTATTTTATTTTTCTCAATGGAAAATGAATGTCTTCTTAACATTATGTTTCATTTTTTTTTAATCTTAAGGGGCTTTATCTGTAAACGTAAGTTATAAATATTATTTCAATTAAAAATGGCAAAATTTTAGCGGTTCACGATATTTATAGAGACATTTTGAATGGATCCTAGTGCAGTACTTTTTGTTTTTTAAAATAACAATGAAGTTTTAAGAACAAATTTAAAAGCAAGTCCAATTTAAAAGAAGGGGAAGAGCAAATATAAAATGTTATGCAGTATAATTATTATACATTTTAACTGTTAAATTTAATGCAGTTTAATTGCTATCATGACCTTCTGGTATAAAATAGGGTTGAGAAACACCCCAAGTTTACTTTCAATTTCCACTCAATAATTGAAATTTGATACGCTAGTTTCGGCTTTCCATTCTGCGCGTGAGTGCGATTTTTTTATAATTATGGTTACTTCCGACGCATAATAAGAACTCGTGTTCTAAGTTTGAAGTCCGTAGCTCTTTGCTTTAAAAGAAATACATTTAAAACCTAAAAAGTTATATGGAAGCTACCCTTTGTGCATGCACGATTTTCTTATTATGACGTCGGACAGGAACTCGCTTACTAAATTTGAAGTATACAGCTCTTTTAGTTTGAGCAGTAGAGTGGTTTCAGAATAATCGGCAGTCTTCACAACGTGTAAAACACAAACTCCCTAATTTGGATTTTCAACCCCATCGCAATACTTTTATTACCTTAGGAATTTGAAAGCTAAAACTTAAAAAGTTCTATGGAAGCTACCCTTTGTGCATGCACGATTTTGTTATTATGACGTCGGACAGGAACTCGCGTACTAAATTTGAAGTATACAGCTCTTTTAGTTTGAGCAGTAGAGTGGTTTCAGAATAATCGGCAGTCTCCACAACGTGTAAAACACAAACCCCCTAATTTGGATTTTCAACCCCATCGCAATACTTTTATTACCTTAGGAATTTGAAAGCTAAAACTTAAAAAGTTCTATGGAAGCTACCCTTTGTGCATGCACGATTTTCTTATTATGACGTCGGACAGCAACTAGGAACTCGCGTACTAAATTTGAAGTATACAGCTCTTTTAGTTTGAGCAGTAGAGTGGTTTCAGAATAATCGGCAGTCTCCACAGCGTGTAAAACACAAACCCCCTAATTTGGATTTTCAACCCCATCGCAATACTTTTATTACCTTAGGAATTTGAAAGCTAAAACTTAAAAAGTTCTATGGAAGCTACCCTTTGTGCATGCACGATTTTCTTATTATGACGTCGGACAACAACTAGGAACTCGCGTACTAAATTTGAAGTATACAGCTCTTTTAGTTTGAGCAGTAGAGTGGTTTCAGAATAATCGGCAGTCTCCACAACGTGTAAAACACAAACCCCCTAATTTGGATTTTCAACCCCATCGCAATACTTTTATTACCTTAGGAATTTGAAAGCTAAAACTTAAAAAGTTCTATGGAAGCTACCCTTTGTGCATGCACGATTTTCTTATTATAACGTCGGACAGCAACTAGGAACTCGCGTACTAAATTTGAAGTATACAGCTCTTTTAGTTTGAGCAGTAGAGTGGTTTCAGAATAATCGGCAGTCTTCACAACGTGTAAAACACAAACTCCTAATTTGGATTTTCAACCCCATCGCAATACTTTTATTACCTTAGGAATTTGAAAGCTAAAACTTAAAAAGTTCTATGGAAGCTACCCTTTGTGCATGCACGATTTTCTTATTATGACGTCGAACAGCAACTAGGAACTCGCGTACTAAATTTGAAATATATAGCTATTTTAGTTTGAGCAGTAGAGTGGTTTCAGAATAATCGGCAGTCTTCACAACGTGTAAAACACAAACTCCCTAATTTGGATTTTCAACCCCATCGCAATACTTTTATTACCTTAGGAATTTGAAAGCTAAAACTTAAAAAGTTCTATGGAAGCTACCCTTTGTGCATGTATGATTTTCTTATTATGACGTCGGACAGCAACTAGGAACTCGCGTACTAAATTTGAAGTATACAGATCTTTTAGTTTGAGCAGTAGAGTGGTTTCAGAATAATCGGCAGTCTTCACAACGTGTAAAACACAAACTCCCTAATTTGGATTTTCAACCCCATCCCAATACTTTTATTACCTTAGGAATTTGAAAGCTAAAACTTAAAAAGTTCTATGGAAGCTACCCTTTGTGCATGCACGATTTTCTTATTATGACGTCGGACAGCAACTAGGAACTCGCGTACTAAATTTGAAGTATACAGCTCTTTTAGTTTGAGCAGTAGAGTGGTTTCAGAATAATCGGCAGTCTCCACAACGTGTAGAAAACACAAACCCCCTAATTTGGATTTTCAACCCCATCGCAATACTTTTATTACCTTAGGAATTTGAAAGCACAAATTGTGAAATTTATTAAATGAATGATTATTGAGAACTTGTATTTAATTAAGAAAATTATATGTAAAACACAACTTTTATTTTTATTAGTAACGCTCCACTTAACTGTTTTTCAATAATTACTTACGAATTTTAATAGGTACATTCGAAATACGTTTCAAACACTAGCTTAAATTTTGTTCTTAATAATTCGTATTTAATGAAATGTGTACGGAAAAAAACTTGAGTTACTGGTGCTATGCATGAATTAAAATTCGCATATAGTCCATATTGGAAATGTAATACGAACAACAAAATACTCTTTATTTCTAGATTTTTCTTAGTCAATTTGATGTTAGGAATACGAATACAAAAGTTATTTAACATTATATGAATGAAAGTAGCACATGATAGGATTTTTATGATTGGATGACTTTATGTATGATGTTCGTATTCGTTTCGCACAAAAATTTGCTTGTTACTGTTCTTATGAAAATTTCAACAATATGCCCTTTAAAAAGCTTATAACCACAAAAATAATACAATAATTTAAATCGTTAAATAAAAATAGGATAAAAATAATTTTAAAATACGAAATAATAATTGCTTTTATTGAACACCTAAATGCTTTTTAAATTTTCTTGTTATTGTTGTTTTGCATCAAATAACGGAAAATAACATTTTGTAACATAGTTACAAATAGTATTTAATTATAAATAATAATTATTTTTCTTGTGAAATAGTTTCCGAATTCCTATTGTTCTACAACGAAGTAACCAAAATACACAAAAAAGCCCCTTTTGATAAAAAGTCTTTGCAAAAATTTAAGAAGAATTTTACGTTTAAATTCGCTATTGTTTAAGTATCTCTTACGTCGGTTTATTTTCAAACAAGTTAGAAACCCGAACACACAAGTGGAAGTAAACCAGTCTTAAGAATAGATTATTAAATGTGTTTATGTATTTTACTAAGTAAAATGTTTTTAATCAAAAGTCCCTACCTAGATCCAAGCTGTGCTGTAACTTTGAGATAGTATCTTCCATAGGGCGAGAAGGGCTGAAGATAATCTCTAGCCATTCGATTTCGAGATGATACCCCACCGGCACAAGGGGATTCGTACCTGCGATGGTTTGGAACATCTCCTATGCAAGATGTTGGAGATGTTACATACACAGCCTCTTGATAGAGAACGGCTTCTTTGTCTAATCCAAACATGGCAAATCCAAAAAATATTCTTCGTTCAAATGCTTCGAAAAATCACTTTCACCATATCACACTTATTTTTGGAATGCAGAACGTAATCCATTTAGAATCACAACAAAAAATCTTGGAATAAGAATGTTTGACTGTTTCCACTCTTTCATTTAAAAACTAAAGGTCTAAATAAATGGCAAACGATATTATCTATTTTTTTATATTCTTATTTAGAATATCCACTTTTAAAATATATATCACAATTTTAGAGTTAAGATGTTCCAAATTTAAGTTAATTTAATAAAAAAAATACAAGAAATTAATAAATTAAATAGAATTTTATCACACGAATTTGGAAGGCTTAATAAACTTAAAGAACAATTAATTTTTCGTATCCAGGAGGCGGGAAAAAGAATACACAGAGAATCCGCAGACGATCATCTTTTACTGGACGAACATGTGTTTCTAAACAATCCGCTTCGAAAAAGTATTCTACAACGAACGGCTTTTTACACACAACGCCGGTGGCATCGTTGCAATGGGTGACCGATCACAGCTCCCTCTGGTCGAGAGTTTCTTGGTGGCCTCTTTTTTTTTCGTCCTACACCTCCCATTTGAAACTCATCTGTTTTTTGTAAGATAAGGAGAAAACTTATGATCCCTAGCATATTTTTTATGCATAGCGTGAACAATTATTATTGGTGACAAGGAGCGTTTTCTTTTTTATCCACCTTTTTATATATTTTTTAAAGACGTCAAGTTGGTATAGTTGACCGCCACAGCAAAACTTGAGCTTGTTTAATGGTTGATAAAGGCTTATCGCTAAGTCTTATGACTATAAAAAGTGTCATTTTTCCAAAAGGGACTGTTTATCTCTTAAGGCTGCTTTCGGCAAACACAGCGTCATTTTACAAACATGGTAATATGGGAGGATTGAAAAGTGAAGCTTAGCACCGAATTGGTAGTGATAAAATTAATTTTTAAAATGATTTTTTGTAATTAAAAGTATCGTTACTTTTATTTCAATTTTACAAAAAGGAAAATTTAAAACAATAAGTAACAAATAACGAATAATGGGAATGTTTCAGATGATTTAACGCTCTTGTTTTCATTTTTCTCCGTGCAACGATTTCATTGGTTGCTTCGGTTTCACGTTCAAAATGACCGATATCTATAAAAAGAAACTTTTCTTTCTATGCAAGCTTTCTTTTATTTTAAACTTAAACGTTTTGAACAACCAACAGCACAGCAAGAAGTGGTCATTTAAAAAAAATAATAATAAGCAGAATATACTTAGAAAAATCATTTGCGAATACCAAAACAAAAGTAATTCCAGACAACAAATAAAAATAAACCGTTAGAGCTGTTTCCATCCACGAAGTGAAAAAATCCCATTATAAATTTTGTTTGATAAATTTTAATTAATGCAAGATGACGTTTTCCCTTTATTCTTTAGTTCTTTTTAAAAACTATTTTTACGATATTTTATCAATGTGCTGTTCTTGCTCATGCAAATTAACTTAGTGATCGAAATTTTTTATTTACTTTTTAATGAAAACAAATGCTTTGCACTGAAATTCGATTGGAACTGAAATTTAATATTTTATATTAACTTAAACGTTTAATTGTTAGAACTATTGTCCCATCCTAACAATAAATAGTTTGCTGGGAAAATAAAAGTAAAGACTCTAACTTAATAGAAGACAGAAGTTTGTTATTATTTCAAGGAATTGTACCAGAAAAAAAATCATTCGCCTATGATCAGCAATACATATATGTATAAAACGTTTGTCGAAAACTAAATTGAATAGTCATAAGAAGTTCCTTATTAAATGGACTTAAATGGTTTTAAACTAAATGAAAAGCTTAATCCTATTCTCATTTAGTCTTCTATAAAAAAAAGTTTTTATGAATAAGCAAATGTATATAGAATTTTTAAATTTTCTGTTGCTACCATAAGACATATTTTGTAATAGATTTACATTATAAAAGTCGTAAAAATGAACAGAACGAGGTTAATGATATATATATTTTTTGTAACTAATCTGATCGGAAGTCAAATAGTCTTATAGTATTACAGTTTTTGGTTCATACTAAATGGAAGATTATACATATAAAAAGAGTAAGTCCTATATAACACAGTTTCACGAGTGCTAAATTGTTTAAGACGATTAAAGAAGTCACCTTTAAAATATTTTGCTTATAGATTAATCAGAGGTGTTAGGCATGAACGCTCATGAATCTAAACAAAAGAAACGAATATAAACCGCAAAGGCTACAGAGATCAAATATATACGATCAATGAAATAACATCTGGATAATCCTATCTATGAAATTCAGTTGCAAGAATAGGGCAATCTGATACAAATCCATTAATGAACACAATGTACTTATTCCTAAGTTATCAGAGTGTATACACAATGCGAATTGGGTAAAATTTTTCTTAACATTGTTTGTCTATTAAACGAGTTTTGAGAAATCGTTTTTTGTAATCTGAGCGCACACTAGTATGTTTCCAATATTTGAAATATTGAAAAAATGTATGAACTAAGATTTTTTTTAAATGTTGGAAAGGTAAAGAAATAATCCTTCTCTCAAATATAGATATTTAAATTTTGTCTTACACTCATTCCGAAGTTAATTTATGATACATATACCAAGTACTATTTTTAATACACATCATTACTTCATATTTAATTTCATATAAAGTAAATTATTCTATCCATACTTTATTTTCATTACGCATTCAAGCTATCAACTGTTATATATTTGACTACAACGATTAAAATGGATGGACCAAAATAAAAACAGAGAATACCAATAAAAATAAGTGTGTGGGCGAAATCACCTCGTGTAAGGAAAAAGCAAGTCTTTAGTAAGTTAACTACACAATACAATGGAGAAAAGTCTCAATTTATAGGATAAAACAACTGTCCCATATCCATATTATGTACAGAAAATACCCTTTAAATTGGCCTACTTACGAAGCCACTTTGATCTGTTATGCGCGAATCTACTGAAATTGCATGCAGAATAAAACTGCAACTGTATGAAAGGAAAATCCTATTTCTAATCTAGGCCGGGTGGGAATGTCAGATCAGGGTATAAATTTCTGTATCTTAGGAGAAAAAAGAACCCAAGCCAAATGGAGTCGATAAGAACTTTTCATTTAAAATTTATGCTTATTTCTCTTTGAATGGAGAAATGCATGTAATATTCAAATGGGTACGATTCAATATAAACAAGAGTTCTAGAAGAACAAAAATCGCCTACTTTTCTGTTACTTTAATACTAATTGAAACTCTTATATAAGAAAAGCAAGTAGGTTTGTTTGTGTTGTAACCTAGAACCGTTTCCCCACAAGATTTATACACCTTAGAAAAAAAATCATCAACACAGCATTTAGTTGTAATTTAAGTTTTTAAAGCACTAATTGGCTATTTTCATAAATATTCTTTCTAAAAGTGACGTTTTCTTAAGTAACAAATAATGAACTATCAAAGAACAGAGGGATAGATAAATTAATTGTCTTAAATTAAGTATTTATTCTCTACGTTATCTATTCTAAAATAAATCTGTCTGAAAATAGTGGGTATCATTCACATGTCACTAGAATCGCCAATTTACTGATCAGCATTTCCAATTTAAAGACATATATTATAAAACTTAAAATTTAAATAAATTTTTATACTTTTATAATGTAAGCAGAAACATGTGTCTGCATGAATAATTTTATTCCTATCAATATAAACTATCTAGCCTTCATTTTAGTCTCCATTGAACTTCTGCCTCTTTTCTTCAAACACACATATATTTAAATACTTTATTTAAGGTACTCAATTGAATCTTTAAGAGTATAGGAATATACTTAAGGTTTTATTACTTAGAAGTTCAGTATCGTTGTGTCCATACCAATGGGTGATTGGTAAAGGTTAAGGTCCACCGATAAGGCTAAAGGTTGGGAGTTTTAAAAGTGGCCTTCCTCGTAGGGTGTTCGAAAATAGAATAATGGAACGTATTTTAATTTTCAAGGTTAAATTCGAGACTTATTGATTTCTTGGTGTTGGTGAGTGAAAAAATTAAGATTCCAAGCTATTGGTTGAAATTAAAATTAGGTCAATATTAGGTTGGAAATGTTGTACGTGGTAAGGAAACGTTGAATTAAAATTGAATTTTAAATTATTTTTGTGACTATATTGTAAGTTTAGTTATCGATTAATAACTTATATATATTCTCCCTCGGCTATATTAGGGTGGTGAATATAAATGATTTCCTTGTTCAAAGTATGCCGCATCATAGATAATTTATCATTATAAAAATAGGAGTTAAACAAATTAAATATATGTAACTAATTATTAATATCTATTAAAATTAATATAGAATTAATTTTTTATTACAAAAAGTTACCTATTAACTGGTGAAATTTTTACGTATTTTGAAATGTTTTACTGAAAACCCAAATAAATGATATAAACCAAAGATATTCATTTGAATTTTTTTAAGCGAATATGTCTTCTCAGATGTAAGTGTGATGAAAAAGTAAACAGTAGCTGTTTTAAAATTACAAAAACGTTTTTATGAAAATATTGCATTTAAAAACCAATTTAAATCTTGTTTTTCTAGTAGAGATAAAAAAAAAGTAAAGCAAATAAATGATTATAAAACTATTTTTACTCCACGGAATTTACTAAAATTATTTAAATTTAATTATATCCGATAAACATGTATTTTCTTTACTGTTGGGACCACAGATTGATAAAGACTTTGCAAAAACTCATTAAACCTTTTTTCAAACATTAACCCTTAAATGAATTTTAAAGACTTCAGAAGTTAACGAAAGCTGACTTGTAAGTGTGTAAAATATTGCATATCAGCTAAACTCATAACTATTTATGTATTCCATATAAAGCCTTATAAAGACGTACAAATATGTACCTTAATACGAAAAGAGCTGAGGCCACGTGCAGTGCGCGGAAAAGTGACGCATGCGAGAAATATGACTTTCCGAGTTAAAAATTTTAAATATTCGAAATCTAGCGATTAAAGCAAACCTTAATCGATTGATAGACTATTTGGAATACAGTTATCGGAACCTTTTATCTTCTATAATGAAATGCAATGGGAAAAATGAACTTCAGACGATATTTCTGAAAAACAAGCTTTTTGTCGATACGTCACTTGTGTATTAAAACAATATTGAAGAGCTTAGTGGAAGAACGTTCGAAGTGTCAAAAAGGTGAAAACGAGAAAATGAGCTTTAAAGTTTTTCGTTTGTACTTAGATACGTTAAAAAAGATATATGAAAACTGTAAAAAATATACTAAACTTCATGTTTATGAAAAATTGGAAACTTATTATCTTTAAAGGCGGTAATAACATGTTCATTGACACAAAATTCTATTTTTTCACAAATGTTACTTATCACGCTCTTCCACTAAGTTCTTCAATATTTATCAGTCATTTTTCTACCCAGGTACAAAGAGAAAATTTACTCACGAGAGAACACACAAACGTAAAAAGATATCATTTTTACGACGCCGAAATTTACGTGTGACGAAAGCGGCAAACGTCTAGAGTCCCAATTTTATGACTCTTAAACACATTATCTTGTGTGTTCGTGATTCAACTCGAATTCCCTGCACCCCACCTACACAATGAGAGTATATTTTTAACGTTGTAATTTGAAGCCGAATAAATCACCTTTTTATGACGTTTGGACGACGTCGCGTGGGCAAAGCGTGTGACCTATTCCTGAACTTTGTTTCGTAAGATATTAACTTCTGCGCTGGATTTTATGAATCGTTTTGAAACGGAACCATTTTTTTTAATATCGCAAAGAGTATAGTAACGTTGGTAATTATTGGTCTTACTTCCGAAGTTCAAAAACCAGCAGGCCTATATCTTATTTTATAATTGGGGTCCACCCATAAAAAGGTACCCATAGAAAAGGGCGTATTAAATATCATGATCTATCGTATAAGCGACATTCAAAAGTAACATTACTTTCAAAGTTTAAGACCATATTGTGGTGCTTTCCAGAAAGTTTGAAATGTATACTACAGTTTAAAGTAAATGAATGTAATTATTTAATTTTAAAAACATCCCAACAATTTTCATAGCAATTTGCAAATGTATCATCTAAAATTAACTCGTAACATAGTACGATTAATCAACAATAACCTATAAAAAACGCAATATAAAATGTAATGAATATAATAAACTCTTAAAATATATTTTATATGAAATAAATTTTCTGATTTCGAATTACAATAATAACCATTCTTTCGATACAACAATAAAAATATTCATTGAATAAAATATTAGGTGAAAGAAAATTACACGGTTCTATTATCTATGAAGCATGCACGACTACATATGCAAAAACCATCTGTATATTGAACGTAAATTTACGTGCAGCATAGCCAGGTGCTTTTATAGATAATACCCATTTCATTATATACAGAATCTATTTGTACATAAAGACCATTTTTATAATTACACCACGTTCAAATAAGAAAGTAAATGCGGTACCTAAAAGAGCTGAATGTTTTATAAATTCGTGGCACACATGCGGTGGCTGCGGGATCATTTCATAGGATTGACAAAAATGTAACTGACTCTTGGCTGATTCTGAGTAAAAAGAAGTTTAAATAGCCTGAACACAAATTTGTTTCAACGATTAACTTTTCTACATGAAATCATAATTTAATAATCATAAAGTATATTTTATTTACATCGTTTTTTTATGGAAATACTATGAAAAAATAACGCCGACTATTTGCGTATTTTTTATAGCTAGATAGTAGAGTAACAAACTAAACTGTACTGCGAAATGCAGTAGAGTTTGAAGTACAAAGAAATGCAGTGCGTCTATTTACCATATGTATCTATTAAACAATTTTCAAAGTGTAGATTTAAGAAAGCAGTGCTATAAAAACTGTAAAGAAGTTTTGATAAAAACAGCACTATAGGGACCACAATACGAGGGTGACCGAAATCGTATGGCTGTGTATAGGCTGTGATTGGCTATTATTCTCATTTCCATAAAAACAGCCAATAATGTTACCAATTCAATCCTCTTGTTCTGGTTCATCATGTGTGTGTGTGTGGATCTTCATACAACTCTGTCAAACCATACAGTATGGTTGTGGACAGCATGCTAAGTGGGCCGAGGATTCAATAAGTAATTAAAAAACGAAAATGAGATATTTCCCTTACGATTCGGACTCATAGTAAGAGAAAGGATGATTATGTTTTTGAAGAAACAAATAATAAGTTCGGGGTTGTTTTGTGTGCTGCTTGCGTCACTGGATGATGAACGTGAATGGTAAAATCTCAATATTGTAATGGGATGAGATGCCAGTTATTATGTTGTGGGTGGATATAGCTGTCGTAGCTCGTTATTTTGGGATTGAAAGGAGTAGACACACACGTGAGAGACTTGTGATAAATTGTTAATTAAGGAACAGAAATGTACATGAAAGAATTTTCAATTTTACGGACTTTTAGTTTATAGGCAGTTAGCTACACATACGCTTTATTTTAAATGTTTAAAATAATTATGCGATGTAAAAATAATCAAGCTTTTTCTTATTTTCTGGTGTAACGTTTCTTCATAAAGCTAACGGCAAAAAAAAATCCTAAATTTTGCCGCCAGTTTCATGAAGTAACGTTACACCAAATTTATACAGTGTGGTGATAATAAAATTTAAAACTAAAAAAATTATCAGTTTATTTTAATGAGTAGTTATTTAAAAATTCGGATATATTATTAAGTTTTATTGAAATTATAGTCAAAGAATGAATCAGCCTTTGCATCACAAAATAACTATTGGAGTGAGAATTTCCGAAACGACAAATAACGAGAAATTGAATGAGTTCTTCAAAAGTATATCTAGGCCACTAGAGAATGGCCGTCAACGAATTCTATTGATAAATAATCGATGACCACTACGGGAACTGGGATTGGAAGTTATTTTATTCATTATTGAGCTTTGGTTGCTGACAGGACAATCAATGTAGTAATAAAAGTACAGTGGAAGTTCTCCACAAGAAATAGTATTGCTTGATCTACTTTCTCAAACTGTTAATGATGGATGAATTTAGTAATTCTGTTCATAATAAATTAGATATAGGCGCCATAGAAAACATATTCTTTGTATTTAGTCAAAAAACTTCTTTTTTGGCAAATTATATCTGTTCTTACCGTTTTATAATTTTATAGAATGAGTTATACATAAATAAATAAATCTGGTTTAAAATTTAGTCAACTATACTGTTTGATATCTATTTTTTGTAATTCGGATTTTTTTCTTTTAGGAAGTTGCTAGCAAAATAAATGATAATAATGATCCCAAGCGTTGAGAGGATATGATATCTGATAAAGTGACTATAGTTCCTTTTTACATTGTGGGTCTTTTGTCATACTAGTGGAATACAATTACAAGTAGATATTATCTTAAAATTCAGAATCAGTTGAAAATGATCGTGTTGCAAGTATCTAAAGTTTAACTTAGTACTTTATCTATATGATTACTGAAGTCAGTTCAAACTGTTAGAAGTTGGCTTCGGGCATGGCAACTATCGTGTCTTCGAGTTCTAAGGAGCTCTGTCACGAAAAGATGTCAAAGTTTAGAAGTTCACAAATGGATTAAAAGCCCAAATGCACTCTTAACAATCGAAGTTTTAATGAAAATATTATTACCATTACAACAGATGTAGCTGATTGCTGGGAATGTGATTGAATTTCAAGCAAGTGTAACAAAGAACGAAATCATCATTAGCAATCCATTGAAGCGTATAACGCCGCAAAGCCTAATGATATTTAGAGATTTAAAGGCTAAGAGAATACCATCTAAATTCATTTGTAACGCATTTCTCGATGATATAAGTTGCATAAAACGTTTAAAGAGCAAGTGAAGTGTATTCAAAAAGATTATTCAACTTAATCTGTATTGTAGCCTGTAAATATTTTAAAATTATTAAAAATTTTAGTTTTACTAAACGATTTCTACTTATAGATGTAGCCTATACAAGAATTGAAAAACTACACACAATGTGCCTAAAAGTGTCGTAAAAAGTCTAATCGAACAAATACGTTAAAAAAATTAACAAATAATAACATTGATTAAGTTGATCGGAACAGCATTTAACGATTTAGTGGACCGAAAGTTTGATTTTTGTCTTAACTTTTCCTACAAGCTCCCTTACAATTGAAAATATGCCAGCAACATACAAAATATCCAAATTAACCAAGCTAAGTAACTATTTTATGGCTATTCACTTCATGCATTGCATTTTACCTTATGCCGAAGACATAGAAGCTGGCTACGAAAAGAGGCATGACCAAGCTAAAAAAAAACCTCGGTAAGGCTTCCTCAAACACCCTTACAATTCAAAATACGGCAGCAACATACGAAATGTCGAAGCTAAGTAACTATTTTATGACAATCCACTTCAGGCTTTGTAGTTTACCTTATGCCGAAGACATAGAATCTGGTTACGAAAGAGGCGTGGCCCAAGCTAAAAACACTCGGTAATGCTTTAAAAGCAGCGTCACGAAAATGAACTTCAGGTCGTTACTCGGGCCCAAGAAAACAAAAGGGCCCCATCACTTAGTTTAATTATTCACGCACTTTCCCAAAGAAGCGCCAACCACACGCGAGCCGTTTGTTTCACGAGGGCTGAATTCCAGAAGCCGTTTTAATCCCGAAAAGGAAGATCTTTCAGTCATTAAAGAATAAGGTTCTCCATCAAACTCTTAGCTCTGCCGTGGGCGGGTAAACTGCAGTAACCACAACGATGTATTGGACCATTTTTGTTCTAAAATAATTGGTCGTTTCCTTATAGGTTTTGGTAATGGAGTGCTTTTAACAATGGTACAAGACATCAGGCTAGTTACTGCAGTTTACCTGCCCATGGCAGCAGCTGAGGAAGAAGTATTAGTGGTAAATTGATGATGAGAAGGGAAGCTCGCTGAACTGGATATTAAGAAGTTGTAGTTGATCGGATTTTTTTGGCTTGATGAACAAGAGTTTTGGTTCAAATCCGAAGATATTTTAAATCCTATGATCTATCTTTAATTGTTTATAGAAGAAAAGAAAACATAATCTTTTATGTATAATGACCGATGTAACTTTTTCATAACGAATGGGCTCACTAACAAAGCGGCAAGTCAAAACAGACAGCCCAAAGATAGATTTATGTTTTGAAGTTTAGAATTTTTCAATATTTTTTAGAATTTTTAAATTTACAATTTGAAAAACGAAACAAAAACATCGTTTTATAAAGTTTTTAACTCTAAAAATACTCTTTGGAAACAATCATTTAAATCTAGCAAAACTTTAATAATAATTTTGCTAAATAATTGCAGTGTCTCTAATCATTTTTAATAAAATAAGTTATGTGTTCTTTGTTTGTAATGTATATATTTAAAAATTGTTTGATAAGAATGAAAAATAATAATGTAAAAGTTTATAATAAAAAAATATTTTATATTTATGCATTTAAATTTTATTCTTGTATTCTTTTTACTATATTTAAATAATAATCAATATTTTAAAAAAATAATTTCGCGAATTATTTATTAATAAATGTTTTGCATAATTTTAATTTATATTCTAGCACTACATTTAATGTAAATGAAAATTGCTTAATAATATTGAGAAATATTATCTTTCGAAAAGTGATTTCATTAAAAATAAATAAACTAGGTAGAATTTGCTTCCTACTGCCTGTTCTTCTTGAGCTTTAACGCAGCTAATAAATAGATAGTGTCTAATAAATCGAAAAATTATTTAATTCATTAAATTGGCAATGTAAGGTAATCGTTTCCGGATGCCTATTTCTAGCCACCTTTAAGAGCTTTAACACAGCCAATAACGCCTTGTAATTTAAAACCATGGTCAAGTGACGACTCATTAAATTAAACCAAGAGATAAATTTAACTACAACTTCAACCATTTTAATTACAATCATATTATACCAAATCGCATGGCAACGATGCGTTGTCGTCAAAAATAGTTCCCTTAGACACAACGGGCGCGCTAGTGTCTATGTCAATTTCAATATATAAAATCCCAAATTGTAATCCAATCAGAGTTTCAAATCTAGAGTGTCTTTAATCTATGTGATCATATTTACTCAACTCGATTCTAATTCTATTTTCGAAATCGATTTAATCGTGATGTTTTCAAAAGAAAATATACTATAATTTTCTATTTGTAAATCGAATATTTACGCATAAATGTGAAGTTTGAGATAATGCTTTATTAATGGTACATCCTGGTATATAAAGCTAGTAATAGTATAAATCGAAATAAGAAATTATAGTGAATAATTTTATAAACATATGGTAATATAGAAGATTGTAGTTTAAAGTTTACGTTTTTATAAAATTAACATTATGTTTTATTCAATAATATAATTTAGGGAGACTATTGAGATGGTTTAAGTCTTATTCTGTCTAAATGCTTTTTTTCTAATTTAGAATTTTTATCAAAATATGAATTTAAAATATTATTGTGCCTCGCATGCTTTTTGAAATATGAATATATTTGAATAAAAAATAATGTAGAATCAAATGTGATTCTGTATTATTTTCTTACAAATCTTATCCATTAAAACATACCTAGCTATTATTCTAATCATAGATACATGTTCTTCAGTTACGACAACATCCCCCTCTTCAAGCGCAACTAAACACAGTGGGTTTCAAACATAACTGCGAATGAGACAATATGACCGCCGGTTTTCTAACCAAAGTGCTTCTGTGTTAATCTAATGGGAAAATATTTTCTATGCCACATTTCTCCGTCTGTATTGAATAGTTTTACAAACCTTTTTCTTTTTCATTTGAAAAATGTAGCTAATTTACAAGGTTCTATAATCCCACATTTTGAAATTAGTTCGAATGTTTTGGTGTAAAATTATTTATTAAAAATAAAAAGATATTCAAACCAATTTTTAAAAATGGGACAAATAGAGACCTGTAACTCAGCTATATTTATCATATAAAAAAACGTTTGTGAAAACATTCAATGCAGCCCGAAAAATGTGGCTTAGAAAATATTTTTTAACCATTAGATTAACACAGCACCTTGGTTTGGAGACACGCGGTCATTCGGTCTCATTCGCCTTTAAAACAAAAAGAAGACGAGATTCAATGCTGCGATATAGGCCATTTTCTATTAAACCTTGTGGATAATTGGTAAAATGAATCGTACTCTTATTTTACCACAAGCGATTGGTTAACATGGGTTTCACGTAACCATCGGGTCCATCGTAACCATCACGGATCGATTTGTTTAACATCAACTGGCGACTCATCAGAATATAGATCACTGTAACTGTCCGAGGGTCATTGGAAATCGAATGCTCTACCTGAAGGTCAAATAACTTTCTGGAGGACCACAAGGTCTTTACAAAAAATTGTCATCTTAGAAAGGACATTTACTTTTAGAATGGACGAAATTAGTTAAGCCTATAAGGAAAATTATAATTTTTTTTATGCATACAGTAGAACCGCGAAGATCTTGGTTGTAAATTTGAAATCGTACATAGATAATGTTGGCAATTTATCAGTTTTTAAGATGGGAAGTGTGTAATGTTTCTTTAATGTCATTCTTAAGGAATATATAAAGAAATAATTGAAAGATTGTCAAATTCAAATAAAATAGGCCCCATATATAGAGGAGAAATTATAATTGTGATGCTTATGTAAGGCAATGCTCAAAATAAAGGAGATTCTGACATTCTAATACACATACCATTTTAGTAAATAAATTATATATTATTTTGCAGATTACAGCTAAGCGTACAAAACGTGCATTTTAAAAAAATCATTTAATCCCTACACTAACGTTGCTATTTGTTGGCAACAGAAAATACTATTAATTAGCCTGTTTTAGGTAACTATTTTCTTCCAGCTTTTATTCCTATCTTCTTTTGATCGGTGCTCCGATTGGTGCTGTGTTTCCACTTAAAATTCATTCACCAATCGAAGCTCGAGAGAGAATTTATTTTCATTCAGTATTTCTCTTGAGCCAAATATGCAAATAAACACAGAGGAAAATAATAAAGGTCAATTTGAAATTTGAGTGCGCTATGAATGCATGGTGTAACACAGTAGGAAAATTTACCAATCCTGTACCCCGATATTTCCAGAATTCAATTCGCATTCTTATCCTATAACCTAATGGAACGTCATATAATCCCATATGTTATTGAAAATAGGCAGGGTCCATCAAGTGAATTTATCATATATCTTCTCTAGTTGTGGAGGAATGTGAATTGATGGTAACTGTAGGATCAAAAAAGAGTTTACGTGGGATGGGCAGAGCAACCGGTCCAATCTTGCAAATGCCGAGATATACAAGCTGGAAAGTCTGGGTTGAAGTATGGATATAGGGTTAACATAAATAAATGAAAGCGTTTTGTGAAAGTATGTGGGACTATCCTTATAGCCGTTAATGTTGAAAAATAGTTTGTATCCTGAGAAATATTTTAGAGGCTTATCAGATCGTAGATTTTTTTTTCGGAACTGTTTTCCTACAAGGTTTTTGGATTCTGGAAACGAGGTAAATCTTAAAGATGCTGTCTTTGAGTTTATATAGAGAAAGATCTCATTTTTTGTCTAGTGCCGTGATGAAAAAAAAATTCTAATGGGTTTAGTTTATTTTCTTTTCCAACATTATCTTGCCCTCTTACTCTGCATAATCTTGCGTTGAATAATTGGATGAAATAAATAAATAGAAAAGTGAAATTTGTTGTGTTGCAGCTCTTAAATTAGTTCGAGTTTGCTGAATAGTTACCAACTTTCAGTTCCACACAACAACCATTCAAAAGTTTTCACAAACTCTCTGTCTTGCAGCACGTTTTTAAACCATAAGACGTGTCATCTTTTTTTTTCGCCAACGCATCGGAGGACAAAAGTGAGCCAAAACTCTCATATTTCGTGGACGTGCGTGCTTAGAGATTGATGGAGGTAAGAAAAGGCGTTTAACACAATAGAATAAGAACATGGAACTCGCAAAAAATACCAAAAACTTTTTGGGCGATAGCAGAAAACGACGCGTGTGGGCGACTTTTTTTTATCTTCAACAGCCAAATTGACACGTATTATCGCCAATTTAGGAATCTTCCTTTTGTTTGTCGGTGTCTTTGTTTTAATGAAGGCATTGTAGAGTTCAGGAGTTTTTAAGTGATATTGTCATTATAGGGTATATGAAAATGAAGTGAATGACCAGCATTTAATTATCGAACAAACCTTTTTACACGGAATTATATTTAATGGTCCCTAATGGACGTAAATAACAATACCAGGAAGAGAAAAAGGCATTATTAATTAACTAAGTAGATAAGGTTACTCGACAAGTTGTGAATAATAAGAACCCCAAGAAAATTCCAAAATTACGAGTATAATATTATAATTTATTTTTTAAATTATAATGCATAATAACGTTCACTTTTATAAATATTAAAACAATATACAAATGCCTAGCAAAACTAACCTACTTCATAGTTAACAGTTTTGCACATAAATTTCAAACATGAATAACCAAATTTTGATCATCTATAGATACACTGTGTATAGATACACAGTCACACATTGAAATATAGATAAACTGAAGGTTAGTGCTAAATACCATATTGCTTATGTCTAGCAACCCTGTATATAAGTTAAGTTCTATAAAATAATATACAATGTGTAGGTAACTACTAAATTCATTTTCGATAACAATTTTCTAACCATACAGTTGACAACGAATTTGAATAATCTCAATTAAAAGTTTTCTAGACTAATGCGTAGATTCAAGCAAATAGGCTAAGTGAGCCAATGGGTGCAATTGGAAAAAAAAAAGATTTTGAAAGTGTTTTGGATATTTAAAAATGTTCTGTCAGTCCGTAATTACAGATATTCATATTTTTTAGTAATTTTCGTTAATTAATGAGTATTATGGTTAAGACTTGTTTAGCAATTTTTCTGTGATAAATATATTAAAAATGCCATAGTTCTTTTCTTTTGAATAAAACAATTAGTTTTCTCAAATGAATTAATTTCATTTTTTATAAATTACGGAGCTGTAATTATTATTTGAAAAATATGACTTTTTTTCGTTAAAATACTGAGTGAATAATGGATAATATAAAAGCGGTTATAGAATATTTTCCTCTTCATTGTCCTAAACTTAATTTCTTAAAGTTAACTACATTTTGCATGCGTCAAGTGATTATTTTATTATTTAATAAAGCTTTTTTTCACTGAGTTTATTGATGTATTGCTGTAATAAAATTAAAAATAAAATTTATGTATGTTCATCAACCAAACACACTGCTCTTGTTTTTATCATACACTCAGTAAAAACTCGTGTTGACTTTCATTACAAAAAAAAATTGTTTTTCCCAGTTATTACAAGTTGTGTTGAAACTACAAAAAATAGTTTTCGACAAAATATGAATGCATGGTTGTTGGTTATACAAAAATTGCATTGAAGACATGGAGCGCATGCATTCTTCCAAAATGTAGTTTAGTATCAGCTTTTTAATGTTTCGGATAAATAGCAATACTAAAGCTAAAAAAAAATTGTATACAGTACTTTGAAATGAACTTAATTTTGTTATACGTATTTCAGTTAACAATCTAGTTTACAGTTTTTTGTCAATCGCTCATGGATATAATAATTGTCTCCTCTCTCTAGCGTCATTTGTGTTGGAACAACACAATATTGTAATGCTGCCGATTTTACACAATACTTGTATTCCACTTCTGCTGTTCAAACATAATTTTTTTCTGAATGTACAATCACAAAAAAAAAATCCTTCACTGGTTAAGTGTTCATTTTGTGGGGAATGGGCGTTTTTGAGTGCGAACAACACACTGAATTGACTGGTGGCCAAAGGTGTCAGGATTCGCCTATTGTGAGTCTGTAGGAGTGGAGAAGACCTCTAACGTGGAAAAGGTCGAACTTTCTACGTTTTTGTATTTTCGTCATACAACCTCCCACATCCGTCGAAAATGAATGTCTGACTGGTTGTCAGGCCGGAGTCTAAAGACTCTTTCGACACTTGTAAAGCGTGGCGTAAACAAGTGTGAGTGGAGATTTGTAAAGATGATATTCTTAGAAAAATTACTCTCCGGTTTTTTGTGTGAACATCCAATGTTCGACAGCTGCTCTGCTGGAGTTGGATGTGTTATGGTTGAGAGAAGTTGAAGATTGTTTAATTGTTAATAAATTACGAAATTAATGAAAAACATCTTATTACATCTGTAGTTTTAAAAAAGCTTTGAATTTCCATAAATATTATACATACATATCTATAATAACAAAAATGAAGTTTTGTGTGTGTGTGTGTTTGTGGGTATGTCTCTTATAGACTCATAAACTAGACATTTGTTTGACTCGTAACTTGGCACAAATGTGTAGTTCATACTTAAGTTACAGATTTCGAACTTTCAGAGCTCAAAATGTTCTATTTTTAGAGAAAATTCGAATATTCTGAAAAAAATACACCACTTTCGCTTAAATCCGATCATTTTTTTACTTTCCTGATGCCATCTGCTGAATAAATTAAATAAAACTTTTAACGAAAATATTTAAAATTGAAAATGTTTATTTTATTCGGTTGCCATTACCTTCATAAACTAAATTCATTATTTGAAAAATAATTGACATGTTTCAAGTGACGTAATTCCGTCCAGTCTCCATTCCCGGATTTTATTGTGGGTTTAGGTGATGGATTTCTTCATTGATGGTTCTGTTGATTGCAAAAATGTGCATATTTAAGCTACTTCCGTGAATTATAACTATGATGGTTGTTCAAGGCCATCGTACTAGAGCTGCATTTTAGGGTTTTGATTTCATTTTTTCGCCAAATACGTTGCCAAACTCGCCAAATTCCTACCTAAACGCGCCAAATAATAATTTTTTTTAAAAAAATTTAAAAGCTGGTTTGTTGTTCGAAGGCCATTGTGGTAGAGCTGTATAATAAGAGTGTTTGTAGCTATATCTCTTTTCTCGCCAAATTCTTTCCAAAAACGCGCCAAATGAAATGAGCTAAAAGGTTTTATATGTTTGTGAGGAAAATTACGATGACTTTTATGAGTGCATTTATAGCGTATTTTTTTATTTTGTATTTTTAAGGTAATATAAGTAACAGTATTTTATACTTTATAACGAGCGGGAATAATAACAAGTTTATTATCCTATAATTGGATTAAATTGTACATATACATTGTACATATCAATTAAAACTTTTTTTTAGTCCAATCAATTAAAACTTTTAGTTAGTAGGTATTTATTTGCTAGTTTTTAATAATAATAGCTTTACAATACTTCCAGGACTTTTGTTCATTTTCAATATTCCTAAAGGTAAGCAAACATCAATGTTTGAATTATATCGATTTGAAGTACAAGTATCTTTCAGTGTTAAAATGCATTTAGGGAAAGAACATGCACTCAAATTTAAAATGAAATGCCCTAAATTAAATTCGGTAAAAATACTTTCTATACTTTACATATTAGCTTTAAAATGCAATCCCCAAACACTAAACAAGTTTCACATCTTGAGTGGTAACAGTTCCACCGAAATGAAATTAAGGTTTCGGTTGGTTAACCAATGTTAAGGCGGAGCTTACCGTATTATACCATAAATCACCGAAACCACCTATGAAATCCAGAAATGAAAGAACGAATGATTCACGTTACGTGAAAAAAGACAATTAGTTTATAGTTAAGTGTTTTAAAGTATCCGTAGAGCTTAGTACCAAAACCTTTTAACGAGTTTTTAGAAAAACTTCGAAATTTGCACCAAACCCCCCCCAAGTCCAAAGTTTCTTTTTTGCCAAAAAAGAATTCCGTCCAATATCGAATTTCTTTCCCAAAAAGAAACAACACGATCACGTTTGCTGTCAATCTCGATAAAAGAAATCTGCGAAGAATTTGAGTCAAGAATTCCCTCCTACGCCTCGAACAGGTGGAATTCCATATGCCTATTTTGTTGATAAAAAAAAGCTTTGTTTCTGGCCGAGGACGTTTGGTGACAGCTTTTATTCACTTTTTAAATAACTATTTATTGCAAGATTTTTTTTTTTGAGTTTAAAATATAAAGTCCAGTTTGTTCATTGGCGGCTTTTAATGATAGTAAATTCAATTGAACGAAATCGCCAATGAAGAGGCGCACTTTATTAAATAAGTTTTACATTGGAGGATGTGAGTTTCGCAACTACACCTTTAATAAATAAGAATAATAAGCTAATTATTTGACTTGAAATAAATCGCTTGTTATCGCTGATTTAATCCACTTCTTATGTGACGGTTAAAACTCGAAAATCGTTAAACGTCAACATGGTATATCGCTTCTATATTTTAAATTTTTTGTTCTTTTTAACTTGACTTGTTTTAAGTATTATTACTCACTTTTTAGTCGCTATGCGAATAAATAAGGCTTATAATATAAAGGGAATCACAATTATTGCGTTTATATTATACAAAATGATGTTCTACCTAAGCCGAATAGTATAGACGGTTTAATGTCACAAACTTTCGCAGGTGGCGCTGTTACTCGGTAGTCTGTCACGGGTTTGTTGATGATTTGAACAGCGCTATCGCTTTGCGGTGCGTTCGAGATTGTATAAAAATGAATAAACTATACAATATATTCAAGAAAACCAATGTACTGTACAATATATTAAATAAAATGAATGTACTGTACAATATATTAAAGAAAATAAATGTACTGTATAATATATTAGAGAAAATGAATATACTGTACAATACAATATATTCAGCAACTATTGTGTTGTATCAACCAATGTGCAACAGTTTGGGTAATGTTTTTAACGAAAGTGGAAGCATTGAATCGAATGCCTAGATTTTAATAGTTATTTATGCAACAAGTGTGAAAAGTAACACTTTTTAAAACTAGTGGATTTTATTTCACGAGCGAGGTACGAGCGAATGAAATAATGACACGTGTTTTAAAAAGTTTACTTTTCACACGTGTTTCATACACTATTTTTATAATTACGTGAAAAAAATCAAATCTCATTGGTTCAAAAATAATTCACGTGCTAATTTTTTTACGTAAAGAAGATCGGCATCGATAAATCTCTGAACTACAAAAGGTAAACTAATTTTTTAGTTTAAAGTCAAACATTTGAACATGGATACTGATTCAAAAATAAAAATAATAATAAATTCACGCGCATAATATTTATAAATAAAGCAGATCAATAAATTTCTGGATTTTATGAAATTATGAAATAGAAATTTTACTTGAAATGTTGGCATCTTATGAAAAGAGTGAAAAAAGTACTTTTTTTCACTGCTTTTGGGTGAAAAAAAGTAATTTTGTATCACTGTTTCTAAAAGGCATAACTTTTCGCACGCGTCTGATATTAAAATTATAATGTAAAAATCGGATTTTTTCACGCAATTATAAAAAATACTTTATGCAGCATCCGAGTTCGTAGTATTCACCACTTGATTTTAATGATCCAAGCTGTTGTTGACCATTTTAAACATTGATTAGCACCAAGTAGAATTTAAAACACAAATACAACCGACTTTACCATCAAATTAAAAATAATAAGAATCGTAGTTACAATCAATAATTTTAATTAATTAATAAGAAGACTTTAAAATGAAACTATCACAACTAATACTTTTTTTTTAAAATGTCAGCTGTCTTCTCCAGGTTCCAACACGTAAAAAAACACGAACTTGAAAAAACAGGGCCAAAAAGGATATTTTGTTATAGAATTTTGAATAATTTGATGTTTCATTAGAATATCTGGATGTTAGTTATAATTGTAAAACCAAAGTTGATAGTTATAATTGTCTTCCAAAATGAAGAAAAAAAAACATTAGGATAAAAAAATATTTGTTAATTTAGTTTAACACACACAATGAAAATTAAAAAAAAATCTATATAGTAATATATATATTAATAAATGGTCAAAAACTTGTATTATTAGCATTTATTTAGTTTTGATAATAAACAAAAATAATAATATCATTATGGCAGTAATTTTCATAAAAACAGTCTACTATCTAAATAATAAAACATAATCTGCAATCGGGAGTCATTTATATTTGGGGAAGTACCAAATTGTTTTTAAAACCGCACAAAAGTTAAGCTAGGTCATATAAATAACTTAACTTTCTCAATATAAAAGCTAAAAGATTAAAAATAAAAATGATTTTCTCAAATTGTAATTTTTTTGAGTCAAATAACATAGTATAAAAGTACAAATGATTCCAATTATATTTTGGGGAAAAACTGAATTTTTCAAAACGCCCATTTTACCTCACCACATCGCGCTAAAAATCAAGTTCCGGTCCCAAACCGGAAGTCAAAGGAGGGAAGGGTTTGTTCGCAAACATTAAATCCTCTATATAAAAACAAATTTATTATTGCAAACAACACATCACTCTTTAATTGTAAGTATCCAGTTGTTAGCTTGTTGATGTTAAAATAAATTGGATAAAACTCGATTTCATAACAAGTTTTGACCTTTGAAAACGGTACAACATTAGCGCATGCAATGTTAACGAGTTTGCTTATCTAGAGATTACACAAGTTTTTTTTAATAATGTTGACAGAAGAGCCACGTCAACTTACTATTCAAAACTATACTTAAATAGTAGTTATAGAATAGAGTAGCGTAACTTATTATATACTATCAGTTGTAGTTAGGATATCAAAACTTTATACAAAAACAAAACAACAGCCGTTAACAAGTTTGTTTATCAAGATATGGCATGCAACAATTTTAGAATTATGTTGACAGAGAGTACACGTTAACTTACTACTTAATACTATACTTAAATACTTGTTATAAAATGTATTGGTAAACATGTTATGTACTATCAGTTGTAATTAGGATGTCATTTCCCGATATCTACAAAATAATAACAATATAAAATTATGACACAAACTGAAACAAATTATATGTATTACATAATAACCCCTTGTATCATGCTCAATGTAAAAGTGTTGAGATAAGGAAGTATGTAATTGATAGTTGAAGAGCTTAGTGGAAGAACGTGCTAAGTGACGTTTTTGAAAAAATTTAGATTTTGGTGTCAATGAACATATTATTACATCCTTTAAAGATAACAAGCTTCCTCATTTTCATAAAATTCAAGTTAAGTATATTTTTTTATCGTTTTCAAGTACCATTTTTAACAGATTTAAGTGCAAGTTAAAAACTTTGAAGCTCATTTTCTCGTTTCCACCTTTTTATCACTTAGCACGTTCTTCCACTAATCTCTTCAACTATGTTCTTAATTACATATTTGGTAGGAAAAAACTATATAAAAAGAGTACTCAGATAAGTTAACATACAACATTTGCCTGCGGCCAAGGCAGCTGAAATCCAATATAAAGCAGGTCAGTAGAAAAAAAGTTTAAAGAAAAGCAGGTAATTTAGGAAAGAAATATTGTGGCGATTTTATGTTTATCCCCCAAAAACATCACATTTTACGCTCACTAACCGAGTTCTTAAGTAATTCTAAGGTCAGTTAGTCATAGTGGTTTCAAAGAGGTGTAACCGATATTATTTGTAAAATCAGATGTTATATTTTTATGGGATTAAGATTTTTTTAATAAGCACAATTCGGTACTTATTAAACAAATGTTTATCTTAATTTGTCTCTTTTATAATTCTGATATTCTAATCTATTTAAGGCACATGTGATAACTACCAAACTTCTCAGAAAGAAATTTCCCCTTTGAATGGTGTCTTTTTTTGTAGTCAAAAGGACGATTATGCGACAATCTTATCTTTCTTTTTAATTTTTGTTTCTCCCGAAACGGAACTACTTGATATAAAAGATATTTAGTTCCTTTTTGTCATATTCATTTGTGCACATAAATTATCTTTTATAAACCCTATTTCGTCACTTATGCCTACATTATAAAAGGTCGAAAGGAAATGTCGCATGCTACTTAGGGCAAATAAACTCCTGCAACGATTTCAGTTTCCATGTCAGTTATGCTGCAGGAATTTGAATACATTTTACCGTTCTTTAGACAAAATCAATTACTGTCGCATATTCGTAATTCCCTGCGCAGGCAACGGCAGTATATATAATAATAATAATAAAAATAAGAATATAATAATAAAACAATAATAAATAATATCAATACAATTTATTTTCATGGACACCCATTTTCTGCATTTTCTTACCGGATGTAATCGTTGAGTGCTTAAAAAATAGTATAACTAATTCTTGTAGTTACTGCTACTGACCTATTCCAAAGCAGCTATAAGCACCCCTAGCTCAAAATCATCAAGTGACACATACAGTTTCTTCAAACCAAATATATGTCATTTCTGGAAGCATTTAATTATTTCAAATTTAGTTTAACGGTTGGGTAGATGTGGGAAGCAGAGCATACAGGTAATGTATAGCATGAGGAACTACGAGAAAATGTCTGAAACGTCTTCAGGCGCTTGTAGCGTTGTTTAACATGGCGAATTTGGTAAATCTTTAGTACAGCAGATTAGGGATTATTTGATGAGTACTGATTACTTGGTTTGTTACTTTGTTTACTTATATTGCCCCAAGTTAAGATAACTATAAGAGTTATTTTTATTTAAACTTGTTTTATGATTACCATGTAGGATTTAAATAATAGTTTTAACAGATATAATAATTTGAATGAATTATAAAATATGATATTTTTATTAAACGCATTTGAAATATTTTTATCAAGATCTATTTTGTTACATGTTGCGTAATTTAATTTTGTAATGCATGTTTGTATATAATAATAAAAATGTATATCAAAATAAAAGAATGAATATAATATTGACTAATGATTTTTTTTAATGTAGAGCATATATGTAAAAAATGCATTGTAAACTTTCTTTTTCCAATAAAAAAATATCTATTGCATAATGTTAGGGCCAGAACTAAATTGAATTGAATCCTAGGGTAAAAAAGTATTTTTAAGACATTTACTACATTTTCACAACTTATTTAAAAGTATAGTAACTATATGTACTATTAAGCATTACTTTATTGTACATACGTATTAAATAATTATTTCAAACTGTGTTAATGGCTAATATAAATTTAAAAAAAAGTTTTCTAAAAGTATTTTTTGCTAAAAATCTCTCAGTAAGGTCTATATATAGTTAGTTGGCATAGCATATAAAAAAGATTTTTTAAAGGTGATAATATAATTTAAAAACCGTTTTATCATTTTTATTAGCATACTTTATAATATTAAAGATAACCATGTAAAATATTTTAAATACATTGATTTTCCATACACAAAGGATTATAAATGTTTATTCTTAAAATTGTAGATAAACTTTTAATAGCATTAAACATTAAAAGCGAAAATAATCATTTTATTAAATAAAATTCTTCTAAAGTTATATTTATGATTATATCCCCCTTTGTCAAGTGTACCTTTTTAATTTACTAATGAATAGTAATTCTAATGAAGATTTTAATCCAAATTTTCTCCTCTAATTTTTATTATCACAAATAATAAATGGTAAAATGAGTGACATTAATGAGATTTCCGCTACATCTATTAAGAACTTTTTTAGTGTTGGATGCATTAATGCATATTCTGATTTTTTTTTATTAAAGATAATTTATTAAATCCTTTTCCTTGTACTCATTAATTTCCATGAAGCAGATTAAAGATTGTTAATTGCTGATTTTTTTTAGTCAATGAATTATTAAAAAAAATAATGCTCCCTGCTTAATGTTTTATACGAAACTTCATTGCGTAATGCAAATGAAAAATTTAAATAAAAAGATTAATAGAAATCAATTTAAATGATTAAAATGTCGCAAATCACGACTTTTTTTCCATCAAAACAAAGTTTCTTCTTTTTCCTCAGCTGTTACATTTTTTTTAAAATTTGAACTTGGAAGAAAATTTAGAAAGTAATAGTGGAACAATTTTAAGATATATTTTGGCACATAGTAATTAAACATTATTAATTTGACAATAATTTCTAGGTTTTTTATTGCAAGTAAAGCACAACTAATATATGTTTATTTATTCTTAATATAAGTGTTTGAAAATCATAGCTCTTCGTGGAAGTGAGATTTTATCAGTGATTTAAACTCATGATTTGCCCAAGATAACGTCATTTGTATCTATCTTGCGTAAAGTGTACAGTAAAATGACAAAGCATGACAGAACTCATTAGAGCACAAAGCAAAATGAAAACTTGGAAACATCCTGTAAGGAGTTGTTACATTTTGTAAAATTCGCAAAGTAAATGTTTTCTACGTTTAATTTTAAATATTATTTCATAATTTAAAAATTTTATTAAAATATATCAAATTTGACAAATGAAAATTCCCTTTTTTTATTTAAAATTTCAAAGTAATGTTTTTACAACAGAGCTGCTTTATTAGCATCTAAGCCTTTGCAGCCTCGGCATATTCCCCAGAACTGATTTTTTTTGTGGCACCATCAAAGGCGACTCTCCCTACCAATATTGACGTTCAGATTACAATGAATCTCAGCTCTCCGTGGATGTTAAAGCATGCTGAGACTGATTTTTGCCGAAAGAAAATCTTTCGTAAAATCTTTCAGCTACTGAGCCGCATTTTAAAGGAATGTCAACTCCAGAACCTTCCCAAGTTATTTAATCGTGATTCAAAAGTAGAAGACGTCGTTATCGGGTCTCTCTCTCTGTGATAGACAAACAAAAAGTATCTAACTTCCCATGATAAAGCAACGCTGAAAAAATATCAATTTACATATTTTTGAACGTTAGAGAGAAAACCGACTATAATGTAGCATCATTACGAATAATTTAGATCTAACCAATCGCTTCTAATCCTTTAAACATCTGTCACAGGCACCTGCGGAAACCCTGGTTAGAGCAGATGAAGAAAATTCAAAATGAAGAAAATATGACAATTATTTCCGCTCTGCACTCGATTAAAGTAATCATAGATAAATTCTATCAAAATGGATTGATATTTAAGGTAGAATTTCATCAGGATATTCCGAAACATCTGCGGAAGTTTTTCGGAGAGTTGACACTGCATTTAGGGGGAATGGGCGCGCTGGACCGCGGGTCTCCAAACTCAAGTGCCTCAGTGTTAATCTAATAGGGAAAAAACTATTTTCTCTGCCACATTTTCCCGGCTGTATTGAATATTTTTACAACCGGTTTTGTAAAATAATAAATGTAGATAACTTACAGGTCTCTTTCTTCCCACTTTTTGAAATCGCTTCGAATATTTTGTGCAAAATTATTTATTGAAAATTAAACAAAAATATATTCGAACCAATTTTAAAAAACGGGATTGTCGAGACCTGTAAGTCAGCTACATTTATCACATAAAAAAATCCGCTTGAAAAAATATTCAATACAGCCGGAGAAATGTGGCAGAGAAAATATTTTTTTCTCCATAGGATTAACACTGATGCACTTTGCTTTGAAGATCAGAATTTTGAAAGACAGATTTTTATATTCGAAAACTTATAAAGATATATTAAATAAATTTTAGCAAACCAAAAAATAAATTTTATATTTTGTTTTATAAAATACTGTTTAATGTCAACCTCTTTCTTTATAAAACGAAACTACTTATGTACGGTACATGCTTGTACACATTGCCACCCAGTGCTTAATTTCAACCTTGTGATGTACTGACATCATCTTTTCCGCGTATTACATATAAGCTACATCGAGTCAGAAAGTCTTCACGTAACCCCAGTAAGCCCAAGTAAACCGCACACTCAACATTAGTTCAATGTAAAAAATAACTGGAGCACGAGATCTGAATTTACATAAGATTTGTAATTTCCTTTACAGGTAAGGAAAATGCGTTGTAATCGTAGTTTTTATTAAAGACTCAGGAATCTCCATAGATATCTTAGTTAAAGTATTAGATTGGCAGATCACGTGGCCTCCAATGCTAACGACGGGACGCGCATGGAGGCCAAATAAGAGGGCAAAATGGCCAGTGTTGCTGCCACTTTAAGGAGAAAAATACTACGAAAAAATACCATTTAATTCTTAAATTACAAAAAAAATACCATAAAAATACTAGCTGCATTTTGGAATCTTTTAAGTGACTTAAAAAAAACGTGAAACGCTTTTTTAGTATTTTTATGGTATTTTTAGTAATTTTAGAATTAAATGGTATTTTTTCGTAGTATTCTTCTCCTTAAAGTGGCAGCAACACTGGTCATTTTGCCCTCTAATTTGGCCTCCATGCGCGTCCCGTCGTTAGCATTGGAGGTGACGTGATATGCCAATCTAATACTTTAACTATGATATCTATGGTAATTTCCTTTACAGGTAAGGAAAATGCGTTGTAATCGTAGTTTTTATTAGAGACTCAGGAATCACGAATTCGATGTAGTAAGCCTATGCAAACTCCACTGTCGAAAAGCGCCAAATACTTCACCGAGAGCGTTTGTGCTTACTACAAAGCGATCGATGGCTTCACTTGGCGAACCGATTATTGTATTGGTTTTTGCCCGGCAGCATCTCCATCTTCTTCTTAATACTTTGCCTACAACATCACTCTGCATTTTAAAAATGTTTTCAAAAAGAGTTCATAAATTAATATATGAACTCCTAACTCCAAAGAAAGACCATTTCACCAAAATAAATATTTTCGCCATATTAAAGAAAGCTCTCTCACGTCGGTAGCCATCAGAACCATGCACATAATAAGATCCCTTTTTTCACTCAACATACACATCGGAAGTCAGCAAATGGGATTCTGTTTCATGCATCATCTTTTCTTCAAAGAGCCAGCAAATCGAGTTTCGTTCTTGGTGGGAAAATAAGATTTGATTTTCATATATGAATCGCGTCATTTCCCGAGATGGATTGCACTAAATACGAGCCATGAAAAGAGATGGGCGGTATTTGGTTTCTTTTAAATTTTAGAAATGGGGTGTGAGGAAATGTTTGTTTCGAAGGATTTTTCTTATTTTTTTTATAAAGTTTTTTTTATTGAGTAGGGATAAAGCAATGGGTAGTATTGATTTTGTGATTTATTGTGTTAATTTCGATATTTTAAAAGAGGTATTTGGGAAGATTTTTGTAGTTAAATAGATTTAAAGTTATTTCTTTTCATACTATAATAACATGCATAACGAAAGAAATAATATAAAACTCTTAGAAATCAAATACGTGTCTGAGTTTGCCATCATTGAAATTGAAATTCTTGTATTCGTTATTTTTTTAAACAAATAAAAATGGTATGCAGTATTTAAAAAAATAAATGCATTTTGTATATTTTATTAGCAATTCTATTCTAATTTCATATTGATAATTAAAACATAAGGTGCAATTGGTTATTTATGAAATTATCGTGTTTAAATGGTTATACTGCAAACTATTTTAAAATTTACATTAGCATTATACAATTATAATTCAAAAAGTGCTTTAACTATTAGTGCATCTTCGAAATATCTCGAAAAGAAGAGAGATAAGCTTTAAATAAAAAGAACATATATTCGAACAAACACATTTTTAAAAAGACGAATCTACATTTGAAAAGATATATTTTGACAGTTTGTAACTAATTTAAAATTATCTCCGCTTTACAGATATTTTTTAACCATAGCTGATAACCTTGACATTTCGGTTGAAAGCAACTAATGGTTCCCCATTCTATCCATCAAAACATTCTAATCCCTTAGAAAAATACGACAAATCAACGAGGGAAGTAATAACAAGTTAAGTATTCCAACCTAAGTCTAAGTATCTTGACAATGAATACGAGATTAATTAAGTGTAGCCAAGTGATTGAAATTCGCTCCAGTTTAGGCACCAAGGGGAGGCAGCCATTTTCTTTCGCTTGACGAGTTCTTTAACATGCGGTTGTTGTTTTTGGTTTGACAAATAAGTATTGAACTTTTAGATTTTATGTCTAACAAAGAGTTTCAAATAAAATCACTTGGAAGTACATAAAAAATGATTTCTATATTACCAAAGAAGAATTTATGGCAATATAAGAAAGGATTATAGGTCTGAAAAATTTTCTGAGGCTCCTTGATTTTCTGAAATATTACAACTTATTATTGAAAAAAATTATTTAGAGAAATATGTAGAACGGATTTTTTTTAATTAAAAATATTTTTGTTGTTATCTGTAAATGTAAAATTCGTCAATCTCCATAAAATGCCTGATATCAGCAGTCTCAAAGTTGAAAAATAACTTAAAATAAGTCCACTCATAGTCACAATGCACTGCTAAATAGTTTGGTGTAACGTTGGTTCAACCGGATTCTAGAGTTTTCTAGTACCACTATTTGGAGTGTAGATTTACTAATTGTGTGGTAAAACCATAACTTTGATTCACCGCAAAAATGGTAAATCAACGCTACAAATAGTGGTGACAGCTACAGGGTTGCCAGCCAAATTTAAGTAAAAAATAGTCGCTTTAGTTGCCTGGAATTTCCAAAATAGTTGCAAAAATAGTCGCCTTATTATCAAAATAGTAGCAAAAATAGTTGGATCAAATTTAAATACTATATTCAAAATCGAAACTTAAGACTTATAATTATTATTTTTTAAAAATTCTCTTTGCAAAATTTATTATTTAACTGATTGCTTAACTTTTTCGGCATGAAATTCAACACATATGCAAGGAATTTAATTGGAAAATGTTCAAATGGTTCACTTTGTTAAGTTTTTGATTATGATAGGTGATAGATTTTAAGCAAGGTTGATGTTAAAATTTATATCAACTTAAATGAGTAAACAACAGTGCTAGGTATTTTATAAGAAAATTTAGGAGCAATGTGTGCGACTTAGGAGCAAATGTACATTAATGTCTACTGTATCCCACTGGAAGATTTTATTTTTACGATCGCCTAAGTTTCTAAGTCTTACCTTAAGTAATTTTTTATAGAATCACTAGAGTTTTGCGATTATAGAAGCATCAGTTTCGATAACTAAAATTCAAAAAATTTTAGGAATCGCCATTTACAAAAACCAGAGTTTCTTAATTTTAAAATCGCTGCAGTTGAAGAAAAAAATAACAGTCTTAAAATCTTACAAGTTCAAGCTGATTATTTTCGGCGAGATTGTTGAAAATCACGATGAGAAAAGTTGGTATTAACTATTCTGATAACCTAGTCTCTGCAAATTTGACTACATTTATTTTGTTATCTCAAAATTGAAGTATTAGGTCGCATTTTGCGACTAGGCGACTGTAAATTTTGAACCCTGCTAAACAATAAACACCTAATGTGAATTTGATTTCCTTGACCAACTCAGAATGTTGTTTCCCTTAAAAAAAGAACTGTTTGTTAAAATATTATGTCTTAATTCATCTTGGAATTACCTTAAGTAATTTAATAATTAAAAAAGCATTTTTGCATTTTTAGTTTGATTTTTTTTACTCTCTCCATCAAACACAAAACATCATCATGTTTCTGATCATAATTTTAAAAAATAATAGGGCTGACATCTATTGGGATTAATAAAAAATATTTTCTAATAGAAAAAAGTTTGAAGAATCGAATGATGTGCTTTTTGATATCATAAATGGCTATAGACGATCAGAAAAAAAATTCTAAAATGATTATGCCAAATTGTCATTGGGACTGAAAGGGTTAAACACAATTGATAATTTTTTTTCACTAATGTAGTTTGATTTACAATGGTTAATACTCAATAAAGTAGTTACAGGTCAAATTAATCAAACGCTAAAAAACATTTGAATTTTAAGTGTTTTTTACAATTTTTTTTAATCAAAAGAACAAGAACTATCATAAATTTTGAACAATTACTACAATGCGAGTTAAAGAGTAATGAAATAGCTTATTTGAAAGTTAATTTTATGACCTTTTTAAACTCCCTACAAATTTTTTTAAGGCTCTGAAAATCTTATTGTACAATGAAGTATTACAGTTTATTTGGCAAGCTAATTATGCTACATTAATGTTTAATCAAATTATTTTAATTTGCTAAAAGAACATAATTTTAAGTTTTGCATGCATCTTGTCTATATGTACATAAAAGTTAGTGAAGTTTGCTTTTAAATATCTTTTACATAACTTTCAAATTCACATTTAATATTTTTTCGAATAACTAAAAAGTTGTAAACTAATGGTTTACACAAAACTTCTGAGATGTGGCAAGGTTCAACCAACAGATTAAAAATATAGATTCTTATTACCAGAAAAATACTTTATCCGCAAGTAATCGCGCAAGTCTCTGACGATTCTACTATCCCAAACCAGAGGTGATCCTTCTGTCCCGAAACTCTAGCGATCCAACTGTCCCGAAACTCCCGCGATCCAACTGTCCCGAAACTCCCGCGATCCTACTGTCCCGAAACTCACGCGATCCTACTGTCCCGAAACTCCGGCGATCCTACTGCCCCGAAACTACCGCGATCCAACTGTCCCGAAACTCCCGCGATCAAACTATCCCGAAATTCCCGCGATCCAACTATTCCGAAACTCCCGCGATCAAACTATCTCGAAACTCCCGCGATCAAACTATCTCGAAACTCCCGCGATCCAACTATCCCGAAACTCCCACGATCCAACCCGAAAATCCCGCGATTAAACTATCCCGAAATTCCCGCGATCCAACTATTCCGAAACTCCGGCGATCATCTGTCCCGAAACTCCGCGATCCAACTATCCCGAAACTCCCGCGATTCAACTATCCCGAAACTCCCGCGATCCAACTATCCCGAAACTCCCGCGATCCAACTATCCCGAAACTCCGGTGATCCAACTATCCCGAAATTCCGGTGATCCTACAGTCTTGAAAATTGGTTATGCTATTCTATATTCCGGCGATCTACTCGTATATCGCGAAACTCCGTCGATTTTACGACCGAAGGATTTTGGCTATTCTGCAATTGTAAAATGTGGCCTTACGGCGATTTTAAGGGGGAAATACCGAAATAAAGGATATCACCGATCGCGAGAAAAAAAATTAGAAAAAGTCGCCCATCCTTGAAAATAGTTGATAAAATGCTGAAAATAGTCGCTTTTGGCTTGATTTTGCCTAAAAAAGTCGCAATAGTCGCCAGGGGTCGAAAATAGTAGCAAATAGTCTCCTTTTAGTCGCCACTGGCAACCCTGCAGCTAGGAAGTTCCAGGATTCCTGTGCAATCTTGCACCAAAGTTTTTAACTGTGTACAATCCATGCAAATGTCATAAATACTGTTAGTTATTCCACATTGTGGCGTTGTGTAAATAAGTGTTTTCTTAAAAATGCTCGAATAACATGCAAATCATAGATATCAATTTTACAGTTATTTTTAACGCGAAAAGCCCTACTATAAAATGATGTATTTAATATTTAGACGACAAACAAACCCACACTGTAATAATTATTTGATAATTATTAAAACAATAAACAAAACTGACAGTTACTACCTTCCCAAAGTAACACCGATATAAAGAAGGGATGCGGTTGACAGTTAATGATAGCTATCTTGACCAGAATTCATTGAGAAGGTCAAAAAGTAGAGTGGATAAAAAAAAGATTATCTTCATTTTTTGTCGCACTCTGTCGGTAATGTCACTTGGAATCATTATCAATTCAGACGTGGCGGGAATCCATAAGTGAATTTCAAGTTTCGGTTGTTGTATTTTTGAAAGGGAGAAGTCCCGAGATGGAGTATAGAAAATATGAGTATGTTATTTAACAGGGGTAGCGTAAATAATAAGACAGAATGGTATGTTATTTGTAATTAATTAAATTATTAAATAAATTTTACATTGTAAAAGAATACAAATCAATGAGCAAATTTCAATAGATTAATCTATTTTATTGGGGCTTCTGATTTTAAATCTTTAAAGGATTAATGCGGTCTAATTATAAAAAGCATTTTAAACAAATTTTAAAAATTTGTAAGGTTTTTTGAATAAGAAAATGTATCTTTACTTAAAAAATTAATTTAAGAAATTATGAAGAGAAAATGATAAAATAGTAATGTAATCACATCAGGTTTAGCACTTAAAACTTCTTCAAGTTATTTTTTCATATTTTTATTTTGAGCATATTTATCATATAAAAACAGAAATTGATTTGTTAAGGAGGTTGAAAAATGTCATCTTTTACAAACTTAAGTGCAAATTTAGAGGTAATGTAAGAGTATATTATACATTTAACTATTCAGAGATGTTTGTTCGGTCAATGGTATGAAATTATTGAAATATATCACACGAATATACCGATCAAATTAAATCAAAACTTTCCTTTTTTTTACGACCATTGCGGTACCTCAATACAATTTTGTTTTTAACATATTATTTTAGCGAAAAGCGAACCGAAACTATAACTGACTCAACTAAATATACGTACGGATAGAACATGAACTAAAAACAGTTGTTCTTTTTAAAAGGATATAAAATTTGATGTCCATGACTGTAAGATTGATGTAGTTCATTAAAAAGTACATGAAAATCAAATGAGTTAAATTAGACCGTATAGAATAATAATATTTTTATTAGGATTAAAAAAAAATGGTAAAAAAAAATGCAAATAATTTCTATCCATTTTAAGTCAAATGTTTTTGGAATAAATGAATAAAAATTCACCAAAAGTACTTTAACGTTAATGTAAACGTAAATTTAACTGTGCATTAAAATTAACAATACAAAACGTGCTTTGAAAATTCAAAAAACAATATCATCTGAATAAAAACGCAATTTAAATAAAAGAAAAAAAATTCTGATCAAAAGATTAATATGTACGACTTATTTTTTCGCAGATAATAAATACATACGATAAAAAACAATTAATGTTGAAAGTTTTATTTGTAAATAGGCTCCAACGGACAGTTCATACATGGATTGTAAAAGTATGTGTATCATTTGGAAAAGATATCTGAAAAGCATTCATGCCGAATTCAAAAGTACTATTATCTAAAGAAAAATAATACTTAAAAAATGTGAATAACAACACCAAATTCCTTATAAGTATTGAAAAAATCAAATGTAAAAGGTTTAAGCAGTTTTCTGATGCTGGGCTAAATTTGAAAAATAATTATAAATTGTATGGTTCTCTCGTCGTTAATGAAATATGTGGTGGCGCCATCTACTATTTAATATCGTAACAAAAAAGTACCTTGCGAATATGTCATCCATTGATGCTGCTGTATCAGTGTCTGGAGTAGGTAGAGGAGGATCGCCACCAATTGAAGATGTAGAAGCCCTATTAAACAAAATAAAATAGATCAGTAACTTTAAAAAAAGCATAATATTGTTATAATAGAAACAAGTAGGTTTGTAATAGAATCTGTCACTTAACCCGCTTCTACACAACATTTAAGTGATGAACGCATTGAAAAACGCGAAAAACACAGTATTTATTCTATATTAAACATTTACACACTAAATGTAACTAGTTTCATTTATTTTATTTCGAAAATTCAATAATTATTTCTACAATAATTATTCAATAATTATTATCGTTTGCTAAAATTAATTTATATTTCAAAGAATAAATATGTAATATTCCTTTCTTTTAAATCGAACCAAAATATTTCATATCAACATACAAAGAATCTCTTAGGGCTATTCCACGAAAATGTCAACCTCGGTACCAAAATATCAAAATTAAGTACATACTTCGTGTCACATACCATTTTAAAGATTGGAATCTCTATTTTAACATACTTAATTTCATTGTTTGAAATATATATTTTTTTTTGAAGAAAAATTGCTTTTTAACGAACACTGTAAAAAAAATCCATAATTTTAAGTTTTAGATTTCGAAACATTTTATTCCTAAACTTTCCATATTTTTTAAAAAAAAATTTAATTAAATTGTTCCCTACATTGTAAAGTAACATTCTATGCTCTTACCCAAATCAAACGTTGCAAAATTACTTGTAATGGGATACATTTATTACGCCCTTCCATAAAATGTCAGTCAGTTACCAAATTTGTTTTAATTTTTTAATTTCAGAATAGAAATTTGGACTGCAGATTCTTTATAAAAGATATTCTCTGTTTTCAATAAGTACTAAATAATACTAAATGAGACAAAATTAAAAAATGAACGTTTACATGTAAAAATTGATTGGTAACTGACTGACACTTTGACTTGGTAACTGACTGACATAGGTGTAGCTGGGTATTAATTTACTTATTATTACCCCAGTATTGACCCTATGCATAAATTATTTTTATAATACAACTCAACTTTCATGTTTGATTCAATCACATGTTGGTCTTTTTATTAATGTGAACAGACTATCAGTTTTAAGCAGGACAGTCCCGCTTTTTGTCTCACTGACCCGTGTATGTTCCGTGTCGACCCGTGTTGTTTATTAATTCTTATAGATTATGAATGTGCAACTAATTTTTAGGTTTTCTCTCATCAGACATGGGCGGCTGGGGAGCCTAGTTTGTTAAGGCGTTCGCCTTGCAAGCGGAAGGTCCCAGGTTCGGGTCCGGGCATCTCTAAAATAACTGCCGACCTATAGACGGCCCATGCAGCCGAAAATGTCTGATTAATAATGTCCCATGTAGAGGGAGTGCACCTTAAATATCCTCCAAAGTCCCAACGCTGCGTAAGATGTCGCCCTTAATGGTTGCGTTGGGTGCCTACTCAGGTGTCGACTCGTCACCTGACTGTGGTTCTAAATTAAGGCGTGCATCACCAATAGCCCTCGTGTAGCTCTAGTGTGATGATAATTCAAACTAAACTAAACTAAACTCATCAGATATGTTAAGTATTTCAGAGATGTCAGTCAGTTACCATTATGTCAGTCAGTTACCAAGGCGTTCTAAAAGTTGGTATTTTTCCAGGGTTCAATATTTTGATATAAAAATTGATGTGCTGGATAGTTCATTTCTTCCACTTTAATATAGGCCTGACTTTTAAAAGCGACCTCTTTATATTCAGAAAAAAATGATATTGAATAACTTGAAGTGTCAATGAAGGTTGCAGATATGTCAGTCAGTTACCACAACTTCAATAATTTTTCTAACAATTTCTATCAGGGCCATCTAAAATTGTAAACCATATTTGAATTCAGCTGAAAATTTTCTTTTAAAATATATAAAACCTAATTTGTAAAACTATATAATTGTCCCGCTATTTCGTAAAACATTGTAATTTCGTCCTCCGAATGTCAGTCAGTTACCCATGGAATGGCCCTTAGGGAAATATATATGACGTCATTTCCAACTGATTGATGTCGCAAAAATAAATTGCTTTTAATTTATAATTTAAAAGAATTAAAGTTTCTCGAGTGATTGTTGCGAATGGCAATGGTGATTTAATTCTAATGAAAATGGCTTCTTATGCTTTTTAAATGAGCATTTAATTTTGAAGTTTTTTAAATAATTAAAGTACTTCGAATTCGATTTTTTTTTCTGAGATTTTCAATGTCTTCTAATTTCGATGCGCTGAATTTTTTTTGACGTAGCACACTTTTCTGTAGCACTTGTACTTTGGGCATGAAAGTGGGTGACAAACAGACGGACGGACTGAACGATTAAAAAAAACTTCCACTTTTTACGTTATAAACGTAGTGTGGAAGCTAAAACTATGAATAATAGAAAATGTAATGTGTGTTTGTTAGAGTTTTGATATTAAGGAGATATTATATGGGAATAGAGCTACATGAAGTACAATACTAGAGTCTGTCTAGCTTACATGGCATGGATAAGGGGCCAAGCTACATGGCTATAAAACGATTCACTAGCATCTCTTACGCAAATCCATTAAAACATGAATTTTTAAAAAAGTTCCGCTTGACCCGTTTTTACTTTTAACGGTTGAAATGTTTAATAATAATTATTGTTAAAATAATTTTTCTTTTTATATATAATTATTGTAGCAATATGTACCCGAAACTATATTGACTTGAATTTAGTTGCTGAAAATATCTAAAATACTTTTTTGAGTGTCCCCTAACCAAATGACAGGAACATCTGCTGCTAGTCACCCCCAATTGTCTTTGGTTTCGTAAGCCGAAATGGGCACAGCAGGATTTGACCCTTTATAACCATCGCGACAGTGATATAAGTTGTTTTTATTCTCCTAAAACTAATATTTCAAACCATTATCACCAAATTAATTCAAGTAAAAAATATTCACACACATTTTCAAATAAAAAAATAAGTTCGCTAAAAATAAGTTAATAAGGTTTTTATAACGTCTCTTATATTGATCTTAAAAATACACAAACTATGCTTAAATTGGATTTTAAAAAATAATTGAGACTTTCTGACAATCTCTAAAAAAAAGTAATTAAATTTCTCGTTCCTTTTTTTTTGATCAATTTTACAAAATACAATACAGCGGCTTCTTCAAAGTGGTGAAAAAAGCAATTCAATTATTTATCGGAATAAATTTTTACATGCATGAAATTGCATTTTAAACTTTCAATGTTGTGACGAACAGAATAAATGTTGTAAAAATTACGAAGATTCTGTCCCAAGGGGAAATTTTAAATTAGAAAATTATATATCGTAAGTAAAGGAAACCGCACGATTAAAACTTTTATTTAAGTATTTCGTGCATTAGTATTACGTGAGTCGGAATGACACCCGCCTTTTTGGACAGAGAAAAAACAAGAAGTTCTGAAAGTGCTAGAATGGACTACTTTAATATTCACTGAAGTTCTTATATTGCGAATAGACAGAGAAAGACGAAAAAAAATAAAAGGATAATATCTGATGTAATATTTTTCAAACAAATATTTAAAAAAAACTGTGAAAATTAGAACTGAAAAAAAAAATCCTGGTCGTCTTATAAAGGACAGATGGACTAACGGGTGGAAAAGGCCACAGACAGACGAACACAAAGTATTAAAGATAGGTTTTGGTTGTCTTATCCTTATCACTAAAAAAAAATAATATTTTTTTAAATCGAAATGTTGGAATTAAAATTGTAACAGACCGTCTTATAAAGGACAGACGGACATGAAAGCTTACATATAGATGGACAGAAGTATAAAAATAGTGTTTTGATGTTTTACCATTCTAATAAACTTTTATAAATCGGACGGTAGAACTGAAGACCGAGACAAATGGACAGAAGGCGTACAGATACAAACACATTACAAAAGAGTTTTTTTTATTAAAAAAAATCATTTTAAAATTGACAGTTTGAAAGGAATTTGGAGGGTATGGACAGACAGACGTACGGAAATCCCCACGATGTCAATACCAACTTTCTATCTCTTTTAATTCTATCGAATAAAAAAGTGGACTAATAAAAGGGATCAATTAACGGTTATTACCAAATCTGAAATAAAAAAATAAAAAAACAGAAGTGGTATGAATTTACAAAAATTTTCAGACCAGAAAAGTTGTCAGTAATATTTCCGTGAATCAAAGGAATAATTTTTGAGAGCGTAGTTTAAAAATTTAATTCTAGAAATTGTTTCTCCATTTTTATTATAACTTTTAAATATCTAAATAGTAAAAAGGGGACTTCTTCATGGAAGAGTTTCCCACAACTCACGTTTCTTTAAACAATTTAGAAAAATAAACCAATCGAGCAGGGTAACATTCCTATGAACGTGACTCCTTACATTCCAGCTTTGTCCATTTGATCCTCTAATTCAATCACCAAAGTCTTCACTATCAACTGAAGTCCATCTCGAGTACATTTACACCATCATCGATTGAATCGGAAGAGGGGACCACAAAATCGATATCCCAAAAACTGAAACGGATGCTCAATCAGGGATATGTCGGGGGGCGGGGAAATAGCTCGAATATTACTTCCTTTTCAAAAGATGGGGGGATGGGGTTAGAATCAGAAATCGTCGAGTTCTCAGACCCCAGATTTAGAGATTATTTCTCGCGATGTCGGGGAATCAGGAAAGCTCGAATCGCGTAATCTGATTGAGAGACTGCGGCAATACCATTTATCAAAAGATTATGGATTGGTTTAACAAGAAATATAAGCGAAGAGCTGTTTGGCAATTCTTTTTGAAATATTAAAAGAAACGGCACAGTGGAGTTAGAAATAAAAACATTCAGAGTGAAAAAGTGTTAGGTTTTAAATGATGAAACACTAAAAAAAATGCTTGAAGCACTTTTAACAAATAAACGTTTTAGAGAAACAGTTATAACATAGTTTAAAAATCAATAGGGAGTTTTTACAAAATAAAATCGTAGATAAATTTCATTCGAAAATATAGGATCTTAAGAAACTTGCTCAGCATTTACATTCATTCAGTACATTTTACTGTTTATCAGTATTTTTTTTTAAATAAAACTTTTCAAAATAAAAACGTTCAATGTTAATAAATTGCTACCATTTTAATATTGAATAATCTCATTTTAAAATTGAAGAAGTAAAGTAACCTAAAGAAAGTAAAAAATAGTCAGTACCTTAAATAATTTACCATCGTAATTTTTAGAAAAGTAATATATTTTTTTTCAGGAATTCCAAATAATAAAGTAAATCAGAAACACTCACTTTCACAAGCAAGAAGCCCAAAAGACACGTACATAAGAAACTGCCCTCATTTTGCGTCTTTAGTATCCTTAGTCCAGTATACCCCATAAAATGATACAGAACACGTACATATGCATACAGAACACGTACACTCACTATTGAAGAAAAAAACTATTTTCTCGTTTAAAAGTCAACCATATAACACCTACCTACAAAAGACCTTATACGTAACCCCATAAAATAACTGCCAAAAAAAAAAAAACTTGAAAAAAGTCCCCTTTTCAAAATCGAAAACTCTGCGAGGCGTTTCGAAAGACTGAGTCAGCGATTGAAGAGGAATTTTAAATGTTTTCCCATCGAGAGGAAAAAAAATGGATCATAAACTTGAACCACATAGAGGGTTAGGACCATAAAGTTAAGAAGAAGATGGAGATGCTTGGCGCGAAATAAAGTGAAGCCGTCAGAAAGTCGCCAAGCAACCCTAGTAAGCCCAAACAAACCAGCTCACACAACGTTAGTTCAAAGTAAAATGCATCATTTTGTTCTTCAAAAAGCGTTGATTACAATTCCCAAAATGACTGGCTGTAGCACGAGATCTGAATTTACATAAGATGGTATTAATTTCCTTCACAGGTGAGAAAAATGCGTTGCAAATATAGTTTTATTAGAGACTCAAAAATCGCCAAGTCGATGTTTATAAACTCCCACTGCATAATAGCGCCAAATACTTCGTCGATAGGGTTTGTTTGTGCTTACTATAATGCGTTCGATGGCTTCACTTGGCAAACTGGTTTGTATTTCGTTTTTGCCCGGATTCATCTCCATCTTCTTCTTAACTCTATGGTTGGCGAGTGAGTGGTTCCACACCAAACATGCGGCTATGACTTAGGATGGGGAGATAACCAAAGGGGCTTTCATGTAGAGCAAAAGCAATTAGGAAAAGTGGATGGACCAATATTTGGTTGGAAAAAAAAGCCGACAGAGAGGGATAATGCGATAGAAAACGTTTTTGGGTTCTTAGATTCTTTTTTGAAGAGTAACAAAAATTTCTTTTATAAAGTCTGCCGTAGGAAGAGTTGAGTTGAATAAACGCCGCACTAGAGCTATTGAAGACGGGCGTAATAATTTAGAACCACTGTCAAGTGACAAGCCGACACCTGAGCAGGCACCCAACGTAACATTTAAGGGCGTCATCGTACGCGGTGTCGTGTCTTTGGCATATTCAACGCGTGCACTCCCACTACCTATTAATCGTTGGACGTTTTGGCTTCAAAGACCGTTTATTGGTCGGCAGTTAGTTTGGCAATGCCCGGATCCTAACCTGGGACTTTCCATATGTAAGGCAAGCGCCTTACCGACTGTTCTCCCCAGCCCCCTGCCGTGAGCGGTTAAAAATGAAGGCTCTGTCATTTTACCAACTCTTTAAAAGCTAAATCCAATCCGAATAAATTACTCTAGATATGAAAGAAGCGCAATTAAAACAAATATCCCAACAAACTTAAACACACCGTCCAACATAGTAATCTCCAGCTTGCACAACCCATTTTCACAAACCCCCTTCAACAACACACCCACGCACCACCCATCAACCGGCAGCCCCTTAACCGGCCCCCGGATAAAGATGCGCTCCCTTCCATTTGGAACAAATTGAAAACCAAAGTGGGGGGGGGGGGGGGGGGTAACCCCTTTTGATAGAGTCTCCCCCCCCTAAATCCTTTTGAAAGGGGAGTCTAGATCCCGAAAATGAATAGCGATAAATCACGTAATAGAGATGACAGTTAAAGTTAAATTTTCCGTGGTTGAGGGGGGAGGGCTTTTTATATATTAACATTAAGGGTTATTATTTTCGGCGTACTGGGGTAGATTTGGTTTATAAAAAAGTTTTGTTAACTTAAAATAATTTTGATTGATGAATTTGTTCGTTTCATGAAAGAGGTTGCACAGTTGTTGGGAAAATGGTAAGTTAATCGTTTTATTAACGTTATTTAAGTTTGTTATCGGTTTTGTATCCGCCCGTTTGATGATGTCAAATGAACTCGATTGCTGAAAGTCACATTAGTTCAATCATTTAGTAGTTGTTTGGAATGATTTGGATAGAAAATGATGCTAGTCAAATCAAAGCAGTCTTTACAAATAATATTATAGTACCCAAAAACCTGAATAAATGGAATGGGTGTGGAGGATGGTCCTAAGTAAGAGAGTATAAAATTTAATAATTGTATTAAATATACTAAAACAGGAGGGCCAAGCATGCTTGGGAACTAAATACTGCATATTCTTTTTGAAGTTGATAACCTGATTGGGACGTATGGTTTCCACCCCAGCGCCAAAATAAGCACAGTGAGCTGTCACATCACTGAGTTAAGTTTATTTTTTTAACATAAACTAAGTATAAAATGGGATTGCTATATCAAGAAAAAAAAATCAATATCCAATTGTTTCCAAAGTCCAATTTACAATGTTATCGTAATTACAATAATCTTAAAAATGTTATATATTTAGCAAAATAAACATTGCACATCATCTTTTGTACTAAGACGCCAATATATCAAGGCAATATTTTCTCTTGATAATTGCGGGAAATACTATGGGACCAGTAGTATTCAGTCCTTTTGATAACTTCTCAAAGTCGGAACCATTATCCACTTTGATCACTTTTTGCTTATCGAAATCATTTTTTATGGGCATCTTAAGTACGAAATACTGCGGCGTCATAATCAAATCAGGCAAGACTTGGCGAGGAAAAACAGCGAAAATAAACCGCCGTAATGCAATTGTCGAAAGGACTGTCACCATAGCCCTTTCGTCCCTATAAAGGCGACCCGATAAGCCATAGAGTTAAGAAGACGGAGATGATGCTGTCGGGTAAAAACCAATACAAAAATAGGTTTGCCAAGTGAAGCCATCGATCGCCTTGCAGTAAGCCTAAATAAAAGTTCACGGTGAACTATTTGGCTCTGTTCTAAAGCGGAGTTTGTATAGGTTTATTGCAGCGACTTGGCAATTTTTTTATTCTCGAATAAAACTATAAATACAACGTATTGCAAATTGCATCTTAGATGTGAAAAGAATTTCTATCATCATGTGTACATTCAGATCTCGTTCTACAGCCTACAACAGCGCAAGCACTCATTTTTTTGATTTTTAATCAACGCATTTTAAAATACGTTTTACATTGAACTAACGTTGGGCGAGTTGTTTGTTTGGGCTTACTAGGGTTACTTGGCGACTTTCTGACAACTTCAGTTTTTTTCACGCCAAGCATCTCCATCGTCTTCTTAACTCTATGCAATAAGCCCATAAAAGGTCCATTTTCCCCAAAATGCATTTTTCCCCACGATTTTCCCGGGTGTATGGCATCGGTGCGTATTTTTAGCACCTGTGCTAATGACTTCCTTTCTGTGTATGAGGGAAAACAGGCATAAGGTATTTTTGTGTACTTGTGGAGGTTTGGCTTTGTTAAGTTGGCATTGTTTATTTATGTCGTGTGAGAAGTATTTTTGTTTACGTTTACGCATTTGCTGTGTGTATTGTGTGACATGTGCGTCTAATTTAAAGAATGTACACCAAAAAAGAAAAATATATATGCTCTGTTTTCTGTTATACTGTACTATATAAATGTGCGTTCTACACGTAAAAGTTACATGCAAGCAATAATATAAAAGTTTTTTTACAAACAAATTAGGGGCTAAAAAAATGTAAGTATACACAACTATTTATCTAGAGAAAGAAGAACTGTGGGCAAAGGTGTAAGCAGTCGTTGTACGCCATTTGGAAATAGTCAACATAAATTATAATCTTGGTTTTACTGTATTTTACTTTAACTTAAAGATATAAACATTAATTATTAATATTTTTAAGCAATACATATTTTTGAAATGCCTTGCAAAGGACTAAACTTACATTAAAACATCTCTTAAACAATTTTTCATTATAAAAACCTTGAAACAAACCTTTAACAACTATAAAAATCTCCAACATAATCCCGATCACCATCCAAATCCACGGCCACCACAATAATTACAATTGATCCCAAGTCAACTTTATTCTCCGTCTTTTCCGCTGTTTCACTCGACAGTCCACTCTATTGTCTGTGATGGGAAAGTCGCGATGCATTGGAGCTTCAAAGGATGCAGGGATGCTTCGATCCGGAGGCTCAGGAGCAGTGTGGAGAGGAATCATCTGTGATTACTGTGGAATTGAGTCATCTGTGGAGGGATTTATGAGTGTACCGATGGATGAGTTCTGTTTTTTTATATTGTATATTTGTTTTTGTTGTTATGATTTTGTTTCAAAACAAAAGGAATATCGGTATTTTTTAGTTCTTAGTTAATACAGTCTTATGATTTTGCGGTACAGAGTGTTAGGTTACGATTTCAGATTACTGTAATGGATTCATGAAATTGTATTTGGAAATGGAGCAAGAGAATAATGCATGTAGGAATAATCAAAACAAGTCAAATTATCTTTCTTCATGAAACATTTATTCAGGAAATTTCTTCATGACCTGCTCCATGGCTCCATTCCATTCTTTACGTTTCTTCTCTGTCTTGGAATAAACGGAATTGTGCAGAAATGCAGAGAGGGGATAAATAAAATCCTTTCAAATTATTTCCTCATGAAACACGTCTTTAAGAAATTTCCTTATGACCTGCGCCATGGCTCCATTATATTCTTTAAGATTTGTTTTCTTCGTCATGGAATTAATGGATTTTCATTTCGAGATAAGTTTTAGAACCTCGAAATAGTAATCAAATCGAATCAACATAGAACATTAATATAATAGTGGAGCAATATCAAATCGAATCAAATTATTTCCTCATGAAACACTACACAAATCTCAGAGCTAGCTCCATCATATTCCGCACGTTTTTTCTTCGTCAAACGAATTCCATTACTTATGATCTCAAGTCTTGAACAATAGAATCTTTTCCGTCTATATTGTCCAAAAAGTAGAAATTCAAGATGCTTGGGAGCTTCATATGATGCAGAGATTCTTTGATCCGGAGGCTCAAGAGCAGTGTGGAGGGGCATCATCTATGATTACGATGGACTTAACTTCTCCGTGGAGAAGTTAGTCCATCGCTCCATGAGTGTACAGATCAAGAAAATATGTTATTTTTTCAGAAGTTAGTAAATGAGTTGTTAATATAGTTTTTTGATTATTGAGTACATGATGTAAAGTTCATATCCATGAAGACTGTAACGGTTTATTTGTGTTTGGTGAAGAGTATGGAATAATACAGGGACAGATAATAAAATAATGTTACAGATCCTTTGATGATTTGACTTTGCCCACTCCATAGCTTCATTATTAAAGACGTTTTCTGCTAGTCAAACAAAATTAAATCTCTTACGAGCTAAGTCTTTTGCAATAGGTTCTGGAACGTCCATAAAGTAATAGCTTTTGTTCTAGAATCAAGATAACAACGCTATTTTCGATTGTTAATTTAATAATAAATATAGATAATTATTTAATTATTAAGTACTAATGTAAGGTGTTTTAAAAGAAAAATGCCTTTTGTTGTTGAATAAGGTTTTTTAATACCATTTTTTTTAGTAACACGGAAAGTACTGTGAGTTTTTCAATAAGAATAAAATAAAAGTAAAACTTTATATTTTAGTTTGAATATAAGTTTGGGCGCCATAAAGAGAAATTGTTGTTCATATATTTATGGTACATTTGTTTACCATTTCATTATAAAGAGAAATCAGACTTTCATCAATTTAGAAACTATAACACAATTATTTCAACTGTTTACTGGAAAATAAGACACTAATGATTTGTTTCCTAACTACTAGCCATTAAAGAACTTATAAATGAGCATCAGAAATATAAGATTGATTTTGTTATCGAGAACCTTACAAGGGGAACTTGATATACTTTTTGATAACAATGCAACTAATGACTTTCGGGATAGTAATGAGAAATAAGAGCATATTTACTGTTTCCTATTATTTCTAATGAGGAAAATAATTGTCAATACTATTTCGATTTGAAACTTGCAGTTTTGAACTTATATGAATAAAACAAATATGAACGAAGCATGTGGATTTTTAAATTGAGGTAGAGGTTTTAACAATTAAAATCTACAAATGTTAGTATTAAAGTCTTTGTTAAGTAATGAAAGCAATTGTTTGTAGGAATGGCAGTAATCAACAAATGTTTAATTTCAAATTAACATTTTTATTAAAATAAATTTAGTTTGGTTTCCCACACCTATTATCTGCACATTTATCCTAGTGGTGGTTGTATGGTACGGTAAATATTTATCTTTATCTGCTAAAAGAATGTTTTGGTTGGGAGTGCGGATATTGGGTACTACTATGGCCAATGAAAGGGCTTATGCAAATACATGTCGGAAGAATACATGTGTGCCATCAACACAATTTTTGTGTTTTAACCATGCACTATAATTTGGTAACAATACAATATTTGTACTATTTCAGCAGAACTTGTAACAATTGGAAAAAAACACTTTTTTTGTATTGAAACTCAACACAAGTGTAACTATCAAACATGTTAATAATAGCTTTGGTGTTTTATGTAAACTAAACTCCCCGGCGCAACAGCTCGTTAGTGGGCCAAGGCCTGTCGTGCCCATTTCAGCTTCCGAGACAAAGGGCTGTGGGTGGGGTACTAGCATACGTCCCAGTTAGGGGTCAACCTCTTGCGGAACCACCAGTGTTTAGTTCCCAAGCATGTTTGGCCCTCATTTTATCGACCGCACCTAAGGTATGAAAGGGTGAGTCAACCTTATCCAATCCAGGCATCCATCCCCGGATCTGTGGCATAGTAATGCTAAACACTAACACGAAGCCACTGGGCCTTCGGCGTTTTCTATACAATGCCCCTAAAAAAGACCAGATTTGACTATACATTCAGAAATTGTTGGTTAAAGTTATTGTTGTCAAAGTTAAAATTGAAAAGCGATCGCACGTAATGACATTACCTCAATCCCCCAACCAAATCCATATTTGACCCATATTGCACCCATGCCAGTATACACGCGGTCAAACTGTACCACCCACTAACACGAATAAAGCCCACAAGGCCTCACCCCCAGAGAGTGCCGACTCACCATCCCATATTCCCCCGTGAAAGGTGCAGCACCCATAAAATCGACCCTCACAGGAACCTATAATCCGAAGCCCTCTTTTATTTATGTATAACATACAGATCTTTGTGACTCGTTCTTTTAATTTTGTTCCTACACCAAAGCTTATGGAAATCTAAGTCGAAGTACATGTCTTTTCCAATGCTGCTCAAGAAATATAGCTGTAGATCTGTAGATGACAATAAGGAATCAAAAGACAGTAGTTATGTAGACAAAAGTATGTTATAATTGAACATAACTAGTTCTTATAATCAGGTACAAACTAAAAACATATTTTTAATGTTTTTGTTGGATTTTAATAAAAAAGTGTGGTACTCAGAAATAGTTCAGATCAATGTTGAAACTCCATTTGGATTTTTTTAATACCAATCTTTGATTAAAGAAAAATCTCCACATCCTACAATTTGTATACCTTTATCCATACTTTACGAATTATTGTTACTAATATCGTTATTAATATAACATACTAAATATACTTTTTAACCTTTTTCACTTTTCAAAGTCACACAATGAAAAAATTTGAGTTTTTAAAAGTTTTACTAAAACGCATGGGTTGCATATTATTTAAACAAGGACTGGAAAAGGAAACAACTACTCTTCATCTAAAACCTCTGATTTCCATCCATGCCCCTCTGTTATTTATATATCACACCGATATGGCCACCACGTGAGCCGGAAAACTGACAGCTGACTCACATGCGGGGCATTCTATCCATCAGATTAGATAAGCCCCCCTAACAGACGATCTCCCGCCGCCCAATGACCCGAATCGGCCCCCAAATGCACGTGACCTATTATGCCGCAGTTACTACAAACCAAAGTATCAAAATTACAATTATATTCAATTGCAATTACATTTTTAATGAGACTATAATCGCAATTTCATTACGAATATAATTTCGATTTCAAAAAGAATGTAATTACAATTTGCAATTATATTCTTAATAAAATTGCAATTATATTCTTAATAAAATTGCAATTATATTCTTAATGAAATTACAATTATATTCTTAATGAAATTACAATTATATTCTTAATGAAATTACAATTATATTCTTAATGAAATTACAATTATATTCTTAATGAAATTACAATTATATATTTTAATTAGTTGAGGATTAAATTTTATTTATACCCATTAGTGCCTAGCATTAAACGTCCTAATATAAGGAAGTTTCGAAATTTTTTGCGAGTTGCTTTTAAATTCGACTGGTTAAACCAGAATTGGCCACCGAGTGAACGAATCTGTTATACTTTATTTACTAAAAACTAAAGTAACAAAACTACAATTATATTATTAAATTCGTTGCTATTATATTTTTAATGAAACTGCAATTATATTCTTGATGAAATTGTAATTGTATTCTATATTAAATTATAACTATGGGCATTTCCACGACTACATCGGACGATTTAACAAATTTCGTTTCCGTAGTTCATAATTATTTTCTACTTATTCAAAAAAAATATTGTATGCCAGTTTACCCTTGAACATATACTATTTTTAGGAATCTTAAAAAACCATTTTCATTTAGTATTTCACTAAAAAATAATAAAAATGTCATACTGTGACTTACACTACATGAAAGGAAGTCGAGTTTTGGTTATCATTTAAAACTCTCATTTCTTCTTCATAGTGTAGTAAATCAACATTCTACCAGTGCTTAATTTAAGTACAAGGTTTAAAGCTAAGTAATTTAATTGCAAAAAAGTGTGGAAATATCATAGGAAATAATTTATTAACATTTTTGTGCGTGACTTACACTACATTCAATTTGTGTTTTACACTACATCATGTGAATTGTATCACAGATATGGAAATTTATGCAATAATAACATAACAAATGTAAATCATTTTGAACATGGCAAGTTAAGAATTGCATACATGGTAAAATCATAGTTAGAAAAAGTTACACAACGTCCCCTAAAGTTTGTTTCTGGTAATTTCTTATTTCGTTCTTCAATAGAATTGTCTGAAAAACTTTCCTTCTCAGGCCACGCAAAAAGACTTCCTGACCCTTGCAGATGTTTCAGTTTTATTGAATAAGTAATCTACTTAACATTTGCCCCACAATATTTAACGATAATTTTCCTACAAAAGGAACTAAAGCTCTTCTTTCAGCATCCAATTCATTTTCAGAATTTTACTGAGAGGTATTTCCTTTTACAACATTTCCATTTGTTTAATCAGCCGTGTTTTTTTTTTGGGGGGGGGGGGGATTTAATGAAATATTGGCAGTTTTAAGTAAGTATTTGTTTAATTTTAAAAAGCAGAGCAATTTTTGAGTGTCAGGAATCGGAAATATTTATTTTCCTTTGAGAGATGAGCAAATATCATTTAATCTACCTATTTCGCCCTTTATACAATTGTCAGAAATGTATAATAGTGATATGTTTGGGCAGATTTCTTATACAAAGTGAAAAAATCTTTAGCAGAATGTGGGTCAATTTTCCTGGAAGGTGTGGCTGCTTTTATCCCCTCATCACTCTAACACCAAGTCCATCAAATGGTCCTTTTTCATGACTAAAGGTAAAGATGACCAACATTGGTGGCAGAGAAATGCCATTCAATGTTGTCTAACGGTTGAAACATTGCAATAGAGATGGTGTATTTTTAGTTAAAGTGTTGTCCGTAAAGTCGTTTTTGCGTTCCCTTTCTTTAAAGGTTTGAAATTTTCCACATGCTTAAAGTCTTTCCCTTTGCTCTTTTTTTTCTTTTAACTGAGGATTTAGCCATCTTAAATTAAAATTATCAAAATATAAGAAATCTACAAATATTATAGATAATCTATAATAGATAAATCAAACAGAAGCTGTGACTAACACTACATTGTGACTTACACTGTTTAGTTGACTTACATGTTTTATAAATAGAGAAAATGCTTTTTATTTTAAAATTTAAAAGTGTGGAATTACACAAAGGTTAATGTAGAAAGAAAATATGTTAAAAATTTTGAAGCAAAGCCTTACTTTAAAAAGTTATAGAAACTTTTCTATCTTTTCGTGACTTACACTACAGCCAAAACAGGGGATGTTTATCTTTCTAATTAAGTAACTTTTATTTATAAATGCCGATTAAAAATGTGTTTTCAAGATAGTCATTATAGTGTATTTTAATAATTTTACCAAAATATCTGATAAAAAATAATACTTAACTTAAAATTCAAGAATTCAAAATGATGAAAAACCATAATACATGCTTTCAAAAAAAGCAGCCACTTTGAAACTTCAGTGTTGCCACAGAGAAAAACAATAATAGTTTTTGATGTAAAATTTTTATAGTTCAAACTTTTCTAAATCACATATAAAAGTTTCAACTGGAATAAAAAATAATTTTAAAATTCACTTGTGGTATGTATTTACGTGGAATTAGCCCTATATGTTCTTAATGAAATTGCAATTATATTCTTCATGACATTACAATTATATTCTTCATGACATTACAATTATATTCTTCATGACATTACCATTATATTCTAAAAGAAATTGCAATTATATTCTTTTAACTATTTGGGGATAAAATTGTATTTCTATCTTAAAGAGCCTAGCATTAAGCGTCCTATTATAAGGAAGTTTCGAATTTTTTTTTAAGAGTTGCTATTAAAGTCGACTGGATAGATCCGGATCGGCTCCCAAGGGCATATGACCCATCAAGCCTTAGTTACTATAAACCAAGCATCAGAATTACAATTATATGCTTAATGACATTGCAATTATATTCTTAGTGAAATTGCAATTATATTCTTAATGAAATTGCAATAATATTTTATCATGGTAACTTAAAAGAATATCCTTTAAGTAATTCCCATTGGAGCAAATCGCATTCTTTAATCCTTATCAATTAAATAAATATAAATTTAAGCAGTGAAGTTTCCACAAAATAATTCAGGCATTAATATGACCTATAAAAAAGTAATAGATAAAGCCTTCTGATATTTTATGCAAATCAGATATATAAAATCCTACAATTATTTATAAAAAACTGTTTGTGGTTAACATTTAATTTCTTAAAATTTAGTTAATTTATTGTAAAGTTTGCAAGAATTAAAAAAAACAATTCAATTTCAGGAGACAGATGCTAACTTTACAAGACGCGTTTTCGTCAGACATAATTAAATGTCATGAGTTTTCTAGAACCGTAGAAATATATTTTCAGGAGACTTCTCTGAAGAATTCTAATTAAATTTTACTCCATATATATTTGTCCCTATTAAAATTGTTGCACATTTTACATCCTGGTAGTAGAACTTAAATTCTATAATTATGCGGATTACAAGTTACAAGTACATTTTTTTTTGTAGAATTTGAAAATATCCATTTGCCATTCATTTTAAGTTCTACAAGTAAATAGTTTAACTTGGTTGTTAATCAATTGACTAAATGGTTTTGGCATTAGAATGCAATTAAAACCCTTTCTAAGAATATACAATATCCTCTTTACTTTAAACAGTTGAACATGAAATGTGCAGAGAGAGAAAGAATAGCAAACTGGGAGGAGCAAATTGGATTATGTTGAAAATGCATTTGGTATTGCAATTTGATTTTGGCAAACGGTATTTAAAATAATAATGCAATTTTGCTAATATTTAATAAATTATTAATTTGAAAATAAGCACTAAATTGGCATCACGTGATCGCGTCACCAATTCCCGTGTATTGATAAACGTAATGTACTTGTAGTATGTTTATATAAAAAATAGATTTAACAATGGAAATCACAATTTTTAAACCATCAAGCATTTCCTTCACAATTTGTTTAGAACAAGAATCCTAACAACGTGTAAATGTGTATTAAGGGCGAATGAGCCCGATAGACCGCGGGTCTCCAAACCAAGGGGCTTCAGTGTTAATTCAATAGGAAAAAATTATTTTCAAAGCCATATTTCTCCGTAAGTATTGAATATTTTTAAAAACGCTTTTTTTTTAATTATAAATGTAGAAAACTTACATGTCTCGATAAACCCATTTTTTAAAAAATTTCTTCGAATATTTTATGTTATTGTTGTGTCCATCCGAATACTTTGTGTAAAATTATTTATTGTAAATTAAAAAAAATATTCGAACCTATTTTAAAAAGTGGGATTGACCGGACTTGAAAATTACCTACATTTATCACATAAAATAACCCGTTTGTAAAAATACTTAATACAGACCGAAAAATATGGCTTAGAAAATATTTTTTCTCCATTGAATTAACACTGAGGCACTTTGGTTTGGAGACCCGCAGTCCAGCGGGCTCATTCCCCTTTAAAAAATTTATTAGGCTTTGAGCACTATCTGGTGTAGCCTTCCGATAGAGACGAGCTAACAGAGTTGAGGAAGGAATACGACTTTAGAACAAACTAAGACAGCTTGGGATCTCGGGATATAAGACTTAATACAAATAAATCCATAGACGTGAAGCGAAATAAGATACACAAAGAACTTTGTTGCTATATCAAGTAAAAAGTTAATCGTAAATGATAGAGAGGTATTTGTGTAAGTCTTTCTTCAATGTTTTTTCAGATTATAAAAGAAGTATTTTCTTTGTTATTGTAGTTTTGGGTATCTTTGGAGGTGAATGAGTATTTATCCAATACTTATTTAAGTTTCGTATAAAATATAGTTATTGGGGTTGTTGTAAGTTCAATAGCAGTTGAATTTATAGGTAGAAAATATTAATTAAATATCGTACAATTTCATAATTTACGTTACGAAAGTGCTATTTGTAAATATTAAATGAAAATATATCCTATAATACGTACACGATGCTTTAATTGATACAAATATAATTCAGACCAAAGCCTGAATGCCCATGCTGTGATGTTTATACCTGAGCAGATTTTATATTTTGCACTTCCACACTTAAAAGTGACAAAGTTTTTCCAACAAAGGTAATAAAGTTTAATTCCGGCTACATTCATGATAAAATTAGTTACACCGCTTTTTGAATGAACATGATGCAAACATTTAAAAAAAAAACCTAAATAAGGTTTTTAGATTTTTCAAAACGGCTATTTTTAACATTTTGTTCGATAGATTTTTTCTAGGCATGGATCCAAAAGTAGGAAAAAAGAAGCAATAAGGTTTCCGTTTTGAAAATGTTAAACTTTTCGTTTCAGGGAAATTGAAAAAGCAAACCTTTTTCATATATTTTCAATGAGATATGACACGCAAGACATTTTACTACTATGGCTTGAGAAACCTGTAACAGAATTTTTGGTAAGAATAAGTATCGAAATTGAAAGGGTTAAGGGGTTAAAGCTACATTTCTTTATTTCAGAAAATCTCCAACAGCCATCCTCAATCAGTGCTCAATAACATGCTTGTGAAACAAACAGGCACTTAACAATTTCATTCTTTAAGTCATTTATTTATGCAGACTTAAGCAAAACACGTTCCTGGCATTTTTTAGTCGTTTAAAAATAACAACAACAACATAACACACCATGTGATAATTTTTTAAAAATTTCTTCAACTCATCATTATAATTCTTAATTTGTTACGACTATTTTGCTCAAAATAAGTTTTGCTATTTACGAAATATTAAGCATAAAAATCGTCAAAAAAAAGAAACAAAACTTTTAATTATTAACTTAACAATTACACTATTAAAACTTAATTATTACACTGAAGTTTACTAACGGAAATTTTACATAACATAAAGAAAAATCTACGGAACACTTTTTTTAAAAGGTATACGATTATTATCAGTCCGTTTCGACTCAGTAGAATAAATTATGTATTTGATAAATTCACATTTATATGATCATAAGATATCCCAGATGAATTAGAATTTTGTCAAATCAACAAATAGAACTCTCTCAGCTTAACAACACGAGGTGGAAGATTAATTTTCACTACACCTACAACGAACAGAGTGTAAAAGAAAACCAAGAAAGATTGTCACAACTGCAGGAGGAGAGAGATAAATGAAAAAGACATATGTCAGATCTCAGAAAAAAATAATCTCCTGGCCCGCTTTGCTACACAGTGGCAACTAGAAATCATATCAGAAGGTAGAAAAGAGGTACCTAGAAGCAGATTGAAATAACACGGGTAGAATGTTAGACAATTTTGCCCCTTAGTTTAGTGGTTTTCATTGATATTTAAATCGGATTGCTTAGAAGCAAAGAGATACAGTGCCTTTCGAGCGTTGGGGTAGGTACATATATATTCCGGCTTGTGTGCTTGATCAGAGACCCGCTTATATAAGCCTTCGTCAAGTAAGACAGACACAGAAAGAATTTTTACTGTCACAGAGAAAGGAAAGTACACCCAGGGCGAAGGCGGAAATCGAACCCGCACACGTTACACTTTCGAGAGTTGATTAATAATGCTTTTAAGTATCGCAATTGCAAAAGACTCACTAGAACAGGTAGAAGAGGGAAGCCTACCGAAAAATCAATAGGAATGTGCAGAGTAGACGCTAATTTGGCTTGATAAAGCAGTGACTGAGATTCCAGTTTAAAAAAATGAGTTTTATACGAAGTGGTTATAATTCAAGTAGAAATTAAAAATGGGTGTAAGGAAACACAGCATGATGTGAATTTCGACAGCAGAAATGAGATTTTGTTTACTGAAAAACCAACGAATATGTAGTTAAGTTATGAAGCTATGTAATATGAGCAAGAATTCAAAAATAGTTTACAGATTTTAAAAAACTGCATGTCTTTTTTGTGATGCTTCTCCCCCACTTGACTTGAAATGCCAACCATCGGAAGGTTTTCACCCTTAACCCATAATTCTCTCACTTCGTTATCCCCTTAGATTTCATTAAAAACAAAATTCCAGTGCTACATGACCGTGTTACGATTTTCTAAAATCAAAGCAGCAGCTAAAGCTATAATATTTTGAAAAGAGGGGGGTTATATGTTTCCTGTTTGGTGTAGTGATTTTCTTCGCTTTGTACAAGATACTCGGAAAAGGTGAATGCTATCTTAGAGAAAGCTTATAGTTATTTTGGTAAAAGAAGGAACTTTTTGATGTCGTAAAACAAACATAAAAACTGTAAAGTTGTTTTCTTGAATCATAAATAGGAAATACAACTCTGAAAAAAAAATAACGTGGTAGAATGACTATTTATATCATATGAAGGAAGGGGGAAATTTTGTTTCTGCAAAAATCTTAAGACTATTAAATAGATTACTTAGACTTATTTGCTGATCTACCACAAGGCCCGTTACGCATAGGCCTCGTAAATTTGTGTTTAAATTATGCTAAATTTTTTGTAGTAAAGAAATTACTCCAAAATATCCAAAAATTTCGGAGACTACTTAAATTTTGGCTTGACTTTGACCTAAGTTTGATCTATGTTATAAAGACTTGATAAAAAAAGGTTGAAAAAAAATATACATAGGCCAACTAGCACCTTCATTATGGGAAATCATGCACCACATTTTCCGTAAAGGGGCCCACAAAGTTTGTAATGCCTAGTCCGAGTATTTCTAGATCAGGCCCTGCCTAAATTTTGAAACACCATTGATTATGATTCACAGTATGACATGGTGCAATTAGGCCTTATTAAGCCAAAAAACCGAGCGAACCAAAAAACTAAATAGCTGTATCTTGCAATGAGTGAGGGCGGAGTTGTACTTATACTAACATAAGATAAGCAAAATAATCTGCATATAGTGTGAAGAGTGGCAAATTAAAAGAATCTTACTGAACACAACATTTCGATAGATTACTTAAATAAAAAAAAAAATTGGAGTATTCCGAATCACAAAACCAAAAAAAAAAATAGTTACCCCAATAAAACTCAAAATAGAAAACTCTGCGATACTAAATGTCATAAAACCCAACTTTTCGTTGGAAAAAAAATCTAAATGAAGTAGTGCAATGAAACGAAATATGGAAAGAAGAGGTATTTTATAGACCGCCTGGAGCTGAATAATGTTACAAAAAGAAAATAAAAAAAGTTAAAAAAAAAAAAAAAAACGGAATACGGTAGGGGTTGAGGGCGAAATAGAACAATATTTTTTCTCTTTTCTCCTCTGCTAAATATTGATTGAGCTGCCTTGCGCACCTGTCCACGGTTACAGTCATTTGTGCAGATTTCATTCTTAAATTTTTAAAGAATGAAGCGGAAGAGATTTTGTAATTAGAGAATTAGCGTTGCTTTGGTTATATAACCGGAATGTAGGGAATTACGAAGTCTTTGTCTGCTGTTGTTATTTGATGATATGAAGTTAGTATTAGTTTTAGTAATTTAAATGAAGGATTGTGAATAGCGAATAGAAATTTTTTAATTAAAGTTACTGTATGTTTCGTATACAATATCTTATAATAGAAAATATTTTAAAGTTTTTTTGTGTTTTTAGAATCGTTAAGTTAAGTTGTATTAGAAAAAAATAATAGTAAAATTAAATTTTAAAAAATATATAATAACAGAAATAAAGAGATGGAGACAAAAAGGACACTTATATGTAATGAAAATAGATGCGTTAATACAGTAAAATGTTCCTTAAATTTATATTTCAATGAATTTAATTCTTCAAAATTTTGTATAATTTTTTTCTCACATTGAAGAAGTTATTCTGAAAGTTATTATTTTAAAGTTTATCAAAACATTTAATTAACATTAACTAAATTGAAAATGCTTTACAATTTATATTTGATGGTAACTCAAAGAAAATAATTAAATTATGAAATGTATAATTTTGAATCAAATTACTACATGGAAACACATAAGTTTGTTTATTTTTGATGAAAATAACTGTGCCGAAACAAAATAACTTTACGTACCAAAAATTTATGAAACTCTTAAATATATTAAAACCCTTTCAACCAAACTATTTACAATCTCCTAACATGCAAGTCAACAAATCGTCATAAGAGAATTCTTTAAATTCTACGCATTACATGTACTTCTAGCATACCAAATCTAATCATTCAGTATTTAGTCATCTCAAAATAAAGCGAAACTTAATCAAGCAAATTGGATAGTGAGAAAAAGTGTTGGTATTTAGAAATCAATTAAAAGTTTCATACGTTAAATATTTATGATTTGATTTGTTTTACATAGATTAATAGATGTTTTTCATGGCTATTAAATAAAAGTTTTTGAAGTTTAGAGATTTTATTCGAGTTTTAGTCATTAGATTTTAGAAGATGTACGCAATATACTGATTGCCATTTGAACGACATGAAAACATTCCATCGCAATCAAATCTATATTATTAGAAAAATTCTTAACTATATATTTCAGAGATATGGACTTAAACTAAAATTATAGAAAAAGAAATATAATATTTTTGAATGGAAGGTATTTGGGAACTTCTATAGAACACCAACTGATGATATCTTATAGAGATATCGATAAAAAGTAAGTAGCATTAGTACACAAATTGAATTAGAAAAAAACATACATTAAATCTTCCCGAAAAAAGTTTAAATTTTTCTAAAATAATAAAACATTAAAAGAAACTGCAGAGGACTTATCAAAGTTAATAAATTCGAAAAGAATTTGTTTTGCATGTAAAAATATAAATAATTATTTTTGAAACATAAATAAAATTTATAGATAAATCATAACAAATATATTACATTAAGTACACCTTATCGTCATTCTATACCTTAAAAAAATAAAAGTATACCCAAAATAACACCCAAATTCCTTAACTCATTATAAGACATCAAAACCCACTGATGCTCATTTATAAACCAATAAATCAAATTATTGGATAAATACTCCACAGGATACTCCAATACTCCCAATTGGATAAATACTCCACAGCGTTTTTAATTAGTAGGTTTCTCTAGAACAATCTAATCACAACAATGCTATACATTTTTTATTGAACACAGAATACTCAATACCAGAAGAAGAAATACATCAAGGCACATATCACCATCAACAAAACGAAGAAAAATAGAATAAAAAAATTCTTTATTTATAGCTGGAGGTGATTCCGGCAACAAAATAACGGTAATCGATTAGGTAGACGAACGCGCCGCCATTATTTTAGTTACTCTCCGCGAAAAGCTGTGTCGTTTTGACAAAATTTCAACAAACACTCGATTAGTTGACTTTGGAGTTTGAAGCTCCTACTAACTACATGGATTAACCAATCGAGACTTTATTTTCGTTCCTGTGGAGCTGTTGCCACTGAAGACGTGAAACAGCCCATTGAGTAATGCGTCAATTAAATAACACCAAACATCAACCGATATTCCTGTCCGGATTATATAATGGGACAATACACTGTTAAAAATTTGGCACTTTGTTTCACCAAAAATATGGTTCCCAGTAGCTGCAACGGCTGAGTGGTGAAACGTTAAACCATATTTTTGGTATTCGGTTGAACCATTTATCAGGTTTTTGTTTCCAAATAAAGAAAAATGGTTCAACCAAACACCGAATAAAAGGTGAAACATTTCACCACACAGCCGTTGCAGCTACTAGGAACCAATATCATGGTGAAACCAAGCACAAAATTTTTAACAGTGTAACCCAGGTGGCCTGGTCTCTTCAAGGAAATTTAAATAATCGTACATTTGGTTATAATCTTTGTAGGTCCTTTATTCCTTCATGTCCTCGAATGTTTCTGCAAAATTTTATGCCATAATTGCCTAGCCATCTCGGTAGTTAGATTTTACAGAAACTGTGTAATTTTTAAAACATTTGACATAATATTATTTTAATATATTTTTCTAAATATAAGGTTTAAAAAAAATGTCAGTTAGATCCATGTCGAACCAAGAGAAACAAACGGCCGAAAGAAATCTGGACGGCTAAATTTAATGCTTGGCTGCCGACTCAACTAATCGGTGATTAAAGTGAATGAAGTCCACGGATGTGCTTTGTTTGAAGACTCCGGTGAGAGAAAAAAAAATAAGGTTTTCAAATGCAGTCTTCGTTAAATGTGGCAGGACTCTTTTGAATTTTGATTGTTGGTATGACAAAGATGCTACTTATGCAATATAATTTTTGTTTATCTACATTTGTATCACTTTTAGACATCTATAGGTTAGTATAAAAGGAACCAAAAAGTAATGGAATCTATATGATATTACAGCTTTCTTGCTCAATAACTGCCTTTTCACCAAACTTAAACAAAGAAAAATAGTAGAGACGGTAAATGCTACGCATGCAGTCTTTTTACCGTCTTGCTTGAAGAAGGTAAAAGAAGTTTTGTAAAGTTAACCTGTACGTCATCATTAGGGTATTAAATTACTTTTGAAGATAAGTGTCTAATAAGGTAATTCTTCTATCGACTCTTTTAGAAATTTAATCCCTTTTTCTCTTAAGATAACGATATATTCTTAAGAGAAATAAAAACTTCTCCTTATCAGATTTCTTATTTAAAAATTAAATTCGAAGTTTAATTTATTTAAAAATGTTGTAGGATTAAATGAAAAGTGTATACTAGAATCATTACAAAACTTTCAAGACTTCCTTACGCAAAGAAAACCGCTAGTTCATAAACTTAAAATGAGAGGTAATGTGCAATAAAAACTGCCCCATAGACTTTAAATGGGAAGTGAAATAAGGATGGTGTCTGACTTCTCAGAGTAAACCAACCTTGGTAGTATTTTCTTTCTGTATAAAGATCTTTGGACGAAGACCTGAACAATGATAATATTCCTTACTATGCATTACAACTTCGAAAAGTTTCTACGGTGAATACTAAGCAAAAGACTTCTAGTATGATGTCTCTAGGTTTTAGCCAGGGTCGTTATATTTGCTGTGATTGTATATACTGTTTTATCTCACAGAATAGGTTTCTACCACACATTGGCGTAGGAATTAGGGATGGAGCGGGGGGGGGGGGGGGGGGTAAAATAATACATATATTTTTAATACATAACCTTTAGCCCCCGCATAACTTATACGGGCGGCCTTATTAAAAAATGTAGGCAGTTGTAAAAATAAATAAAGAACGGGCATTGAAGGCAACTATTAACGGTTGATTGTATTTTTTTTTTGTCAAACTTTGTCTTGTGTGGTATCCAACCGATTCCAGTGGCATCAAATATTTTCTACGACTAACTGAATCTATTAGTGAGTCTATTGGTTAACAAAGAAAACCACGTGATTTTGAGATGTGTCTTTATGAAGGGGGAATGGGCGCGCTGGATCGCGGGTCTCCAAAGCAAAGTGCATCAGTGTTAATCCAATAGAGAAAAAATATTTTCTTTCCCACATTTCTCCGGCTGTATTGAATATTTTTATAGACGGATTTTTTTATATGATGCATGTAGCTGACTTAGAGGTCCCGACAATCCCACTTTTTGAAATGGGTTCGAATATTTTTTTTTAATTTTCAATAAATAATTTTACAAAAAGTATTCGAAGCAATTTTAAAAAGTAGGATTATAGAGACCTGTAAGTTATCTACATTTATTATTTTTAAAAACCGTTTGTAAAATTATTCGATACAGTCGGAGAAATGTTACAAAGAAAATTGTTTTTTTCCCATTGGATTAACACTGAGTCACTTGAGTTTAGAGACCCGCGATCCAGCGCGCCCGTTCCTCCTTAAATTGAAAGCATCCTTTGCCATCTATTTGACCCAGTTGAAGAGTTAGGGGAAGAATGTGCTAAGTGACAAAAAGATAAAAACGAGAAAATGAGTTTTAAAGTTTTTAGTTTGCATTTAGATGCGGTAAAAACGGCACTTACAAAAGGTAAAAAATATACTTAACTGAAAGTTTATGAAAAAGGGGGAACTTGTCAGCTTTAAAGAAGGGAATAACATGTTCATTGACACAAAAATCTCTTTTTTTTTTCAAGAATGTCATTTAGCACGTCCTTAAACTAAGCGTTTTGATTATAATTCTTATATTTAAATTTATTTTGCGCAATATAATTCGAGTATCAATTACATTAGTGTCAAAGCGACTGCAACGAATTGTCTCAAGAAAAGGTCTTGTTTAAGATGGTGGAATTCCGTGTTTCTTTTGTTTCTAAAGAAAATATCTTGTATTAACCTTTTTGTTCGTAAGTGGTGTTTCTTTTAACTTACAAAGAAAAACTTACACAAAAGAAAAAAAACCTATACACACCTATCTTATTTCTAAAGGGAAAAAATCGCAAAGGATTAAAGAAACATTCGTTGTATCAATTGTCGGTTCTTTTTTTAGAGTACAACTTTAATTTTCTAAAGCCATTCAAGCGGCATTTTTTATGGATATCATTTGAAGACTTCTCAAAGTTAAGTTTAACATTCTTAGTACAAAGGCTTTTCCTTCAAGAATTCTAAAATTAACAAACTTTAATATTTTTTCAATTTAAAAATTATGTAAGTAATGAAAGTATATTTTTTTACAAAAATCAAATGCTTTTATTTTATAATGTTTATAAGAAGATCGGCATCGATAAATCTCTGGAACTACAAAAGGCAAACTTATTTTTAGTTTAAAGCCTAACATTTGAACATGGATACTGATACGAATTTTGAGCCTCTAGAAGAGATAGAAATATAGAAACTTTTCATACACCTTTTCGTAAATTTTTCTTGATTTTTCCGGAAGCATATTTGAAGTAACATCATCAGCTGCTATTTTTATTTATCTCTTCTGGAAGCTCAAAATTCGTATCAGTATCCATGTTCAAATGTTTTACTTTAAACTAAAAAATAAGTTTGCCTTTTGTCCAGAGATTTATCGCAGCCAATCTTCTTTACGTAAAAAAATTAGCACGTGAATTATTTTTGAACCAATGAGATTTGATTTTTTTCACGTAAGTTTTACTTGAAATGTTGGCATCTTATAAAAAGAGTGAAAAAAAGTAATTTTTTATCACTGTTTCTAAAAAGTATAACTTTTCGCACGCGTCTGATATTAAAATTACAGTGTAAAAGTCGGATTTTTTTCACGCAATTATAAAAAAATATTTATAACAGTGTCTTTTTTATTTAAATTATTTCGTAAAACAAATACTAGGTTTCATTAATAACTTAGTAGGTATTTCTTTTACTACTGTAGAGTATAATTCTAGTAACTACTAATTCATTGTGTAACTACTAATTCATTGTGTAACTACTAATTCATTGTGTAACTACTAATTCATTGTGTAACTACTAATTCATTGTGTAACTACTAATTCATTGTGTAACTACTAATTCATTGTGTAACTACTAATTCATTGTATAACTACTAATTCATTGTGTAACTACTAATTAATTGTGTCATTTACATAAATGTTTGTAATGAATAAGAGAAAATTATATGTTCATCTGGTTTATTCTAAAGCTATTTATATAATATTAGAGTTTGACAGGTTAGTTTCAAATTAGGACGGGTACATTGTTGGGCAAACCGTTCTCGCGGATGTGTAAAATTTCTGAGTTTTTTCGAGCCCTGGTGTAGTATTTATATAAAAATGCTATATTGTCACAAATTATTAGTTATGTGTATTTTTGAGAAGAATTCAAATGATGAAACGCAATTTTTTATTAAAAACTAATTGAAAGTTTTTCCAACAAGTCTGCTTTATTGGAGGCTTAGCCTTTTGCAGACTCAGCATATTCTCCAGAACTGAGAGCCATTTTTCTGTGGCACCATCTAGGCGAGTCTGGCTACCAATTTGACGCTCAGATTACAATGAATCTGAGCTCTCTATGGATGTTAAAGTATGCCTATATTAATTTTGCTGAGAGAACCCAAGCTAAATGGGTACTCAAGGGATCATTCACATGCCACATTATTAAAAGACCTGCATGCCCACGATATTCCTATCCAGAAAATCTGTCGACTCAGCCGGGGCTAAAACCTTCAAACTTGGGCTTATGATGCGAACACGTAATACCTCTCAGCCACTGAGCCTCTTTAAAAGTAAACTACATAAAAACACGCCACCATTCAGAAATTTAGTAAGTATAAAGAAAGTAAAATGATATCCCCAAACGTCCTTAAAATAGAGTTACTGTCACAACCATGTTTATTTAAGCGAAAATATCACTTCAGGTTCTGCAAATCACACACCCTGAGTGACTTGGTACCAAACCAAAAATAGACTAGTTTACCCCACTCTAAAAAGGCGAATGAGACAGCATAAAATGTGAATGTTTGAATCCAAACTATGAAAATACGACCCGTGCGATGATATCAACACGTGCTTTCAGTACGCCCAAAATATGGGGATCGTTTGTAAAGGTTTTTATTAATAAACACTGGATTAAAGGGAAAACTGTAAGCATGTTTGAAATTTAAAATTTTAAAAGAAATATTTATAAAAAAATAAACTTAAGAATTAAAACCTGTTATTTTTTGTTATATTGTTCTTATAATTAAATATTTCTGGAGACCATTTATACCTACATCGGTTTAGTATTCTGCTATAAAACTAATATGTTATTTATTTAAAATTATATCAAATATAACCCAATTTTTTTTAAAAAAAGAATCTAACAATAACCTCACATTTGGAAAATTACTCTACATTTTTGCTGTGAAAAATCGATTTCAAAATATTAAAAAAACAAAGTCTGTAAGCTCTTCTTCTTTATGCCATTATACAATGTATTAGATACGAATTTTTTTCAGTTTATACAAAAAAATTTCAGTTTTAAACAAAATTTAAAAACACAGATATGTATAAATCATACGGTCCCTAACATTTTTCCTGCACAAATCTATGTCTACACCTTCAACTCCACTCATAAATCCTTACCACAGCAGAAATGGTTGTATACTCATTAGACGAATCAATATTTTTTCTACACATAATCCCTTATAAAGAGGGTGCCGCCCCTCTCTAAAGGTAGAGGAGGGGAGGCAAGGATCGGGGATGTATTTTTAGGGAAAATGGAAGGATAAAATGGAAGGGAGGGAGAAACGCAACAAGTGCAGCTGATTCGAGCAAATTATGTTGCTTTCAAGTAAGGAATTAAATTACAGTCATATTTCGTTCAAATAGGAAGTTCATTTATGTATAACTTTACAAAGGTGTATTGATTTTAACTTTTTTTTTAATGAAAATGGATCTATAAAGTTAGTAACATAATAGAACACCTCTAAAGATAATTTTTCTTAAAAAGATTTGTTTAAATTGAAATATTTTTTGTAACTACATTGCCATTCATTTTAAACTTTCATATCTGTTTTTTTAATTGATAAATGGTTATTTATAAAATCTATCGTATATGAATGAATGACGTCTTGTTATTTACGCGTTAATAATGAACACTCAAACCATTGGCGTTTTAATTTGGTAGATTTATGTTAGTTTTAATCTTATTGGCGCGGTTACTACTGAACACTCTAGCCAAGAAATATCTCGGAAGGGAAAAGGAAGGGGCTAACTGTAAGCACTCTATACAATAAAAAAGAAGAAAATGTTTGCTTTTCATCCTATTTCATTTGATAATTTCTAGTTAAACAACGTTCAAAAGTCGCCATCTATTACGGCCCATCATTTGTTCTAACACTCTTGTTTCTTTTCAGACAAAAGATGAGTGGTGAGGGGGAGGAAGTTTCCAATAAAAGGATAGAACCCCCAAATAAAAATAAGATTAATGACATCATCAACAAATCAATACGAGGAGCATTAGAAAACGGAAAACTGATGTTAAAAAAACCCCGGAAAACTGAGGTAAAAAATTGACTAAGGGAGAATGAGACCGCTGGACTGCGGATCTCCAAACCAAAGTGCCACAGTGTTAGTCTAATGGGGAAAAATTATTTTCTAAGCCACTTTTCTCCGGCTGTATTGAATATTTTTACAAACGTGTATTTTTAAATGAAAAATGTGGATAACTTACAGGTCTTTATAATCTCACTTTTGGAAATTGCTTCGAATATTTTGTGTAAAATTATTTTTTGAATATTAAAAATAAATATTCGAACCAAATTCAAAAAATGGGATAGTCGGGACCGGTAAGTCAGCTACATTTATCACATAAAAACTCCGTTTAAGTAAAAGTATTCAATACAGCCGGAGAAACGTGGCTTAGAAAATATGCTTTCCCCTTTGGATTAACACTGAGGCACTTTGATTTGGGGACCCACGATCCACCGGGTTCATTCCCCTTAAGTTCTATGAGTCAAACGGTGAAAAGCATCTTGGTAAATACATACTTGGTGGACAGTATAAATAGAAATTTAAATTTGTAATTCATATTTATAGCGACGATAAAAATAAATTAATAGCATTTTTCCATAATAAGATGAGATATAAAAACCGTATGTTACAGTAAAATTTTGAAAGCAAGAAAAACCAAAATCTAAATGAAAAATATCAATATGAGTGTATAACTTTGATTGGAGAATTAGTATAAAAAAGTCTTAAAATATTATTATGACGTATTAAAATATCGTAAACCATTATTTGTAAATAGTACAGAAAGCTACGAATCACATTAATGTATCGTATATACAAGACAACAGAGTTCACAAAACTGTATATAAAATTTATCATAGATTCACAACCGCCGGTATTTAAAACACGATTAATCACGAATAGCAAAATGTTTTTAGTTTTGTTTCCGGATCAAAAACATGAATTTTTATGCGTGATTTTAAACAAGTTAGTGAAGTTGTATGACTTTTATGGAAATATTTTACTCATACATTTAAGACGTAACATTTCAGTACGGAAAGAGAAACATTGAAGCCTAAAATCAGGCATTATCCCCTCTTAGAATGACACTTATAATAAGTATTTATTCTCAAAAATTTATCTCCAAATGTTAAAGTAAAATCTAATATTGTACAGAATTAAAAAAAACCACAGATTTATAATAAAAAAAATCAGCCCACAATATCCCTAATACAAACATATATTGACATACCAAAATAAGGCATACCTTAACATACAATTCCCTGCTATACATCTCCAATTTCATGCATTTTACGGATACAGCACATTCCGGAGTACACCCTACAACGTTATGCTTCATTATGCCCGTGCAGCGAGGGTTCCCCCACCCTTGAACAGAGAGGATGACAAAATCGGAAGGTAAAGGCCCCCTTCTTGCGACAAGGGGGGCTGTTTTGGTTGCGTGGCAACGGTCGGAAGATGTACCCCCCCCCCCCCCCCTGAAGAGGGTACGGAAGGATAAGGTGAGGGATGTGACTGTACTGTTGATTTTTTGAGAGAGTAGTTGATAATAGTATTTGTTTATTTTTTACTTTCAATTACTTAGTATAAAATCTAAGGTAATGAAAGTGTTGCGATGGGGTCGAAAATCTGAAATAGAGATCATGGGTTTTGTACACTTTATGGGGAGTGCTGATTCCGAAATAGTGGTTTTTGAACCTGGGTTTGAACCCCCTCTACAGCTCAAACTAAAAATGCTATGGACTTCAAGTTTGGTAAACGAGTACTTGTCGGACGTCATAATAAGGTTTTTTGCCAAGATAATCGCGCATGCAAAAATGGTATTTGCAATAGAAGTTTTTGATTGTTAAATTACTTTATATGGTACAAAATTACAATTAAATATGTATTGCTATATTGAGTCGTACTTGAAAGTCATATGGTGTTACACAACAATAGTCTTAACCAGCAGTCTAGATACTGCAGTTTACTTGGAAGAAGATTTTTGTGGAAGGAAGTTTCAACAAGGAAGCTGTTCACTCTCCAAAAACAGGCCAAAAGTAGTGGGATGTTATTTCTTCAACATTTGTCAGATAAGGGGTGAGATGATTAAGCGAAAGAACTAGAGAAAGATAGACCAAAAAGAGAGAGAAATAGAAATTTTAGAAATTAAGTTTGTCAGGGTTGGGGAGTTGGGGACTTGGTCTTTTGACAGCGAGGCTTAAGACAGGCTGGTGGGTGCTAGTCAAAAATCGTAAGGGTCTTCAAAAATGAGCCCAAAGCGTGTTTCATGGTCCAACACGGGTACAATACAAGATGAGATGAGTGTATTTGACTTTAAAACTTTATAGTTTCAATGTAAATGAAGATGAAAGATGCTAATTAAAGTTCTCAAGATAAGAAAGTCAAACCTTAAAAGGTGTATTCTTGCAGATGTGCAAAAATGTATCCTGGCGGTTCGTGGTTGAGACCCTACTAATCCATCTTCACACTGTAGAAAATTTTGTGCTTTGTATTACCATACTAATGGTTCCTAGTAGTTGCAACGGCTGTGTGGTGAAATGTTTCATCATCCATTTTTTCAGTATTCGGATGAACCATGTTTCAAGTTTGGTTTGGAAACAAAACCCTGAGAAATGGTTCAACTGAATACTGAAAATAAGGTGAAATTTTTCACCATACAGCTGTTGCAGCTACTAGGAACCATTAGTATGGTGAAACCAATCCCTAAATTTTTTACAGTACATAGGTGCACCATTAAAGAGGAGTAATCGTAGGAAATTTGAATTCAGTGGTGTTTAATACGGAGTGGGGAGATAACAGTAATTGACTGAATTGTATTTATTTTATTTTCTCGTTGTGATTGATTGCTCATAGTTTCGTTGACAGAATATTGGATTTTTCTTTCTCTTTAAAAAAGAATTCTTGTCTTAAAATATATATTCGTTCCAAACTTTTTGTGTAACGGTAAATTAAATTTGTTGGACTTTTGGGAAATAGTCATGTAGAATGATTGATTAATTTTATTTTTTGAGCCCCGAAATAGGAATGACCGAGTATTTGAAAAATAAAAGTTATTACTTCCGAAAAAAAATATGTTCGAATAAATGAGTTTAAATGTTTTAAAAAATAAAATTGATAGTATTTTTTTACGCAGTACTAACCTTTTTCATTGTTTAAAAGTATTTTTATATTGAATGTTTTGGAGGGTCCAAATTATTCATTAATAATTTAGAACAAACGTTTCAAATTATTGCTTTATATTTTAAAAGCACAATAAAAGTATATTCAACTAGTAAAAGATAAATATTTACATAAATATAGCTAAAAATAAGTTTTAAGAAAGGGTTCTTGATTCCAAAAGAAAAAAAAAGAACATTTTAATTACTTTTATGGCTTTTCATATGTTCACTTTGTAGAACAAAAAACAATTATAGCATATATGGATGTTGACATTTGTAACCATAAATTATATCGGCAATAATAATTGAAGTATAGAAATTTCTGCAAAATTAACAAGCTGCAAAATTCCCCAAATTTTCCGAGCGAACCTCTGCTTGAGGAAATCATTAAGACGTTGAATTATAGAAAGAATAATAAAAACAAAAATTAAAAGAGCTAAGAAATGATGAATACGCAGCGTTATTCTTTACCCGAAAAACTGGGGAAATATCGCTTCAGACAAGTTTCAGAGTTTGCTTGCCTTTCATGGATAGTTTTCAAAAGGAATTCATAATAAGTTTGCGTCTGCAAAAAAAAGTATCTTAACATTAAATGAATGGAATTTGTAAGATCAAAGAAATGGTTTTTTTTATAGGATTTTACGTTAAAGATATTATTCAGACAAATCCAATTTTAACGTGAAATCTTAATTTATAATATAAAAGTTTTTGTTCATCAAGATTTAATTGAAATGGTTTTATTTTGAATGATTAAAAGCTTATACATCATTAGTTAAAGTAATGTTTCAAAACTTATAAGTCTATAAGTTCAGAGTCCATTTTCCCCTTCATATATTCTTATTCTTCCAACTAGTATATCTGTAAAGTCGATGCATGTATAAAACTTCTTATTTTCTAGTATCGAGATAGATTAATTTTGGTCGAAATGTTGCTTAAATAAATAGTATTTTACTATTATTAATAAAAGCATACTGAAAGCATAATGCACTGAACCCAGTATTGACAAAATATTTCCATACAATCCTTAAATGCAAAAAGTATTTTTTGAGTTCTTTTGCGGTTTTATTTCGACACACTGCATATCATATAATTTAACTTCTGATAAATCCTAACGATTTCTGTTCATATGAGAGTTTCCCAAATTGCTTTAATTTTTATTTTGCCTGTACGTGCCTTTCTCTTTCGCATATACACAAGGTTTGAGCTTAGTACCCTTAAATTAAGATTTAACCATTTTCATAAATTAAGAGAGCGCGAAACTTTTCCAAATTTCTCGGGAATTAAGTCGAGTAATTCCTGTCATTTCGTCGACAGCACGTCGCATAGAAATATAAGATTAAGAATACCCCAGCTTTGCGTTGGAAAGAGAAACCGCTTAAAAGGAAAATTAAGTTCAATGCGAAAATATTTTCGATAAATAAAAAAAAACTTGCACATTTTTTTAAAAATAAATTTAAATAAGCACATGACATGTGGCTCAAATTTAAAAGATATCCTTAAAAAGGCTTAGCAGTTATTTGTTTATATCAGTGTTAAGCTATATGTGTTGGAATTTTTAAATGATTAAGTCTTTTGATAATATTTTTTTGCGTGTTTGCGGTTGTATTTTGGTGTTTTATTCGTCGGTGTTTTTTCATTTTTTTTATATCACTGTAATTAGATTCTTTTATCTGTATGTACATTTTCTAAATAGGTGTTCGTTCAACCAACCAACCCTTTTTGCAAAAAAAAAATAGTGTAACCAACATAAAGCAGCTCAATAGGTGTCTAAAAGGCATTTATGCTCAATTAGATTAATATTTACAATGATAAGCACTAAAAACTAGATTACTCGGCATTGAATATGAAATGTAAAAACAAAATATTACGTAAAAATTAGGCAATTACCTTTGCAATTATTAAAACAAATGAATTAATTATTAGTTTGAATCACTATATATATTTAAACAAATAGGGTAACGAGTACAGTGATTGGCACCCTCCATTCATTATTGAAAATAATAAGATGTTAAAGCCCAAAATTTGTCATGTTGGCAACAACATTTTGGGCTTTAACATCTTATTATTTTCAATAATGAATGAGGGGGCCAATCACTGTGAGGGTACCAATCACTGTACTCGTTACCCTAGTTGGATTCAAAAGTAGTAATGACAATAGACATTGTCAGCTTTAATTATGCAAGATTTATTGTATCGGTCTTATTTTGTATTACGGACTTAAATATGCCAAATTTTTAAAATTTTTGGTGGTGCGTTTTAAGATAGGTACGATCAAGTAAGAGCAAATATGTGATAAATTCATCTATTATTCTCTCTTACGAATTGTAATGAAAACTTTGAATACAAAGTAACTTGCACTTCGTCAAACGTAGCTTAATTTGGTCCTGAATTCAATTAATCAAGTCTTCAGTCGAGACTTCCAAGTTGAGTAAGAGCTTGAAGATTCAGCTTTCAATTAAGACACTAATTTGCGATACTGGGAATGCATTTTAAATGCCATTTTCCTTCAAACCCCTTTAGTTTTATTTGTATTTTCATAGCCCTTTAATTTTTGATAATCTACGGTGAGCTATACTCATGAAAGACCAATTATGTGAAAAAATCATCTAACATTCTCTCTTACAATTGTAAGGAAAAACTTCGAACACAAAGTAACTTGCACTTCGTCAAACGTATCTTAATTTGGTTCTGAATTCAATTAATCAAGTCTTCCCAGTCGATACTTCCAAGTTGAGTAAGAGTTTGAATATAAATCTTTCAATTAAGACGTTAGTCTGTTATGCAGGGAATAAATTTTAAATGCTAATTTTCTTTTAAAATCCTTTAGTTTTATTGGTATTTTCATAGACCTTTAATTCTTCTAAGATGAGCAATACTCAAGTATGTGGCAAGAGCAATTATGTGGAAAAAACATCTAACATTCTCTCTTACAATCTATATATATAATACTCTTATACGGCGCCCAAATTTCTTTATATTTCTATCTCTGGAATGGCAACAATCGAAATGAACGAAAATACTACTAATTTCAAAATGGCCGACTGAAAACAACCAAAAAGTGTTTCTTCAGGAATGGCTTGAAAAATGGCGAGCGATAGCGAGTTGGCGAGCGATAGCGAGAAGGGGGCGTGCCCCCTAGTTGTAATGAAAACTTCGAACACAAAGTAGTTTGCACATAGTCAAACCCATCTTAATTTGGTTTGAAATTCAATTAATCAGGTTGAGTAAGGGACTGAACATAAGTCTTTCAATTAAGACGTTAGTGTGCTTTGCAGGGAATATATTTTAAATGCTAATTTCCTTTTAAACCCTTTAACTGTATTACTATTTTCATAGATCTTTAACTTTTGATGTTCTACGAAGAGCCACACTCAAGTAAGACCAATTATGTGAAAAAATCATCCATCATTCTCTCTTACAATTGTAATGAAAACTTCGAACACAAAGTAGTTTGCACATAGTCAAACACATCGTAATTTGCTTTGAAATTCAATTAATCAAGTTGAGTAAGAGTTTCAACATAAATCTTTCAATTAAGACGTTAGTGTGCAATGCAGGGAATACATTTTAAATGCTAATTTGCATTTAAAGCCTTTAATTTTATTACCATTTTCACCACGGTAAGAGATCGCTAGTTCCTATCGCTGGCTATCAGTCTCGCATTAGTATGCACTGTGAGACGGGAAAGAGCAGAGCTTTATCAATTTAGCATTGTGGGCCATTAGCACATCCCGCGGCCTTCGCGTTGAAACACACAGATGTTGAGGTTAAAGAAGTAATAAATTGATATAGTTATTAACTGCTTTTTTTAATGTAGTAAGGCGTAGGTGTATATTTTATTATTAGTATTAAACTATTATTATTTAGGATTTAACAATTATTATTTACGATTTAACTATTATTATTTAGGATTTAACAATTATTATTTACGATTTAAATATTATTATTTAGAATTAACTATGATTTGTTACTTAACTAGTCACCATAAACCTGCGATATTGAATATTTTTCATTGCCTGTTGATTGTTTGGGGCTCGAAATGGGCAGTATAATTTTTAATCCCCTATTTTGAACTGGACACTGTTGAGATGTGTTGGTATAGGACTCGCTAGAAGAATTTGGAAACTGTCATATTTTATTTCTCTGCATAATATATTACTTTCATTTTTAGTGAAATATTTATAAGATTGTTCTGTTGTGGTAAGTGATTGTAATGGGAAATAGAAGGTTTTACAACGTTACGAAATATATGCTTTTGAAATATGTTGATGTATATTTTGTTAATAACAAGGAAAGAGTAAAATATTTGGCAGTTTTTTTTTAAATTTAATTTCGAATTAATGTTTGATTTCGTCATAAATTAGTTTTATTTTTGAAATTAAGAAAAAACTATTCAGTTTTAAACCTAATTTGTAAGACCGATAAAAAAGATCAATAATTAAGACAGACCGACAAAAATATTTTTTAATTATTAAAAAAATACATTGTTAGCATATAACAATGTAAAAGTACTCACAGTTTTAAGTAAAAAGGCATTCGAACATATATCTTTTGTTTGGATTTGTTTGCTTTAGAGACCCAGTTACCTTATTTCTTTAGAGTTTAGACAAAGAAAACTGCTACTTTTCCGAGAATAGTAATTTATTTTCGAGGTTTTTTTTCCTAACAGGGTTTGGAGAAAAAGAAACAGAAACAGAATTATACTGTTTCTCAAATATGTGGGATGCCTTATGCCTGTTAAATGATGAGAACAATGAAGTCTGTTTAAGCTGTTTATTTGTATGCAAGGACGTGATAGGGAGAAAGATGATACTTCAAAGCATTTCGTCAGTAAATATTCTTACCTAAATACAGCTTAAAATTTTACGTAAAAATCGTAATTGTATTTAAAAAAATGAGGTTACTTGAAATGATGAATTTTTCAGAAACTATTAATAGGCGTTTGGTAAAATCAATTATAGTTGATGCTATTATTATGTAACATGAAATCGATTTACAATAGAAATATTGGAAGAATGCTATTGCATAGTATGTGGCTTTTTAAAAGACATTTAATCACGGACTGCTTAGTGGCCGAGTAAAAAAGATGTTATTTAGTAATGCAATATACGAAATGGTATGTTAAAATGAATGATATTACTGGGATTTTTATGTATTTTGATAAGCATTTACAAAAACACAATAAATAAGTTTGTTATTATCTATGTTATTTTACAAGAAATACATGTTGTTAAACATATTATTAGACTATTTCTAGGTTTCTTTGAAATCATTATCAACTGACTTAGACGTAATATAATAATAATAATTTTTTTTATAATAATAATAAATAATAATAATAATTGAACCACTAATTGTTGTGTGAATAATAAATATATAATATATTAATAATGGGTTTAAGTTCGTTGGCGAATTTCCCAATTTACATCTTCTGTTCACCATTTTAACGAAGAAAGAAGCGTGTTCGGAAACCTTTTTGTAGACTTGACCCTTTTTTGCATTTAGCAGATCATTTGAACGTGTCTTAAACTTTTATTCTCCACTTTTATACACCATTCTACGAATGAACTTTTCCGATTTCCAACCATTAATCTAAACATTAGACAAATAACCCTCTAGTACCATCCCGAAAACACTCTAAAATATTTGACCTGCGAAATCTCACGAACAAAGCCCGAAATCCGCATTACTCTAATGGAACCAGGCAATAGGAGAATTGAATGGTATCCAAAAGGGACAAGGCACGCCCAGAGGGATAAATGCAAAATTAAAAATTAACATAGGGTTGTGGTAATGAACAATTTATTATTTACCGAAGAGGAGGGTCAACACTTTGTTGAAATGAAAATATAATTATTATTGTGTTTATGTTGTACGTAAACAGATGATGGATGTATTTGGGTTGTAAATAAGACTGATTATACTATCTCAAAAATGCTAACTGGTATTTTTTAAAATTACTGTCGGAAGTTTTAATGGTAGTTTTGCTGCCTGAATATTAAAGTGAAGTGACACCCAGTTCGTTTCTGACGAATGCACATGCGCATGCGTTGTCCCTTCAAAACAGCAAACGATACGTCAAATAGCAGATATTTGATGAAAACGGAAATTTGTGTTAAAATGAGGGAAAAATTTAGTTTGACAATGAGTTTTTCTGACAATGTATGACATTAATTTTCGAGAAACGTATCATCCGGTTACCATTCCATGTCACAAAGTCAAATAACGTAAACAAAACACTATACTTTACCAGAATTTTTGGCGCAAATTTTGCCAAAACGGAAACTTGGGCGTCAAATGGAATTTTCTGACGATAAATTGTTTGCTTACAAATCAATCAGAAAATAACAAACCGCAAACAGACAGTAGTATTATTAAGTATGAAACACCTTTTGGTGTTAGTAAACCACTTTTAAATTCGCTACTTTTAACGCTAGTTCATGCGTATTCTTATATATTTACCGAATGCTTAAATTGAGCAGCACTTTTCTCGCATCTTTTCTTTAGGATTCAAAACATTTTACTAATATCTAAAACTACCTTACAATCTCAAATTTATTTTGGCAGAGTAAAAAAATAAAAGAAACTGTTAAGTTGTAAAAATTGGTGAGATTTTCAAAAGCAGCAATATTTTGTACATTTCAATATTAATTTGTATACTAATACAATAAATTTAGATATACTATATCAAGACCAATCATACTAGAACCGTTATTATTATCTACACCTAAACAATATCTGTACTTGAATGTGAAGACCTATATTAATTACTTAATGATTCATATCGATGATCCTTTACAGTAGTAGTTTGATCGTCCTTCATACTCACAAAACATCAATGATACCAATCTCTGCCAACAATATTCAAGAACCATTAGTGTAACCCAAATTAATGCTATGTTAACCGACTTCGAATTGAAGCGCCAAATTCGCTATTTCATCGTAGGCGGTTGTCAAGTAGAATGGAACCATTATAACCAGCTCAATAAAAGATCTTTTATGTTATGATGAAAGTTTCAAAGTACATAATATTTTTTAACTTTTAAGTTTTAATATTCAGAAATCATGTTTAAGTTTTAAAGTGGAGGGGTTTTGAAAAATTAAGCAATAAAAGAGAACTTTTAAAATTTTAAATTTGAAACACATATTTTGTTGAAATATTAAGTTCAAGACGCGATAAAAAATACTGTAACAAATCTTTAAAGAATATAACGAAAATCATAAACAAATTATTTTTCTTGATATTTAAAAGGTAAAAAAATGGTGCTGTAAAAAATAACAATACCAAACGAAACTGATTTGCTTCTTGGTATTTCAACTGAAATCAGAACATATTTTCTTGTGCTTATAGAAGTTAAAAAACGCAACACAATCAGATGTTGCTAATATGCATTACGATATTTCACAACAATTCAAAGCATAAACTTTTAAGTATATAAGGTTAAAATAATAATGCATTTTTGTTTTGTTCAAACAATCCAACAATGTTAATCGAACTCGGCAACCTTTTTATTCAAATGCAAATACGACAAACAAAGCAACAATGTAAGCCAAACAACAAATAGCAAGCATTATAACAATGCCACTCAAACAATACGGCAATATTGGTCAAAATATGTAACTGTGTTATTCTAACAATGCGATATTCGATTCAAACAATGTTACTTAAACAAAGTATCAATTTTAACAATGAAATAGTGCTACGTTTAAAACAATGCGACAATGTTAGTCAAACTATGCATCATTTTAATTCCAATGTAACAATGCTATTCAGACATCGCAACAAAATTTGCCAAGATATAAAAATATGAAGCATAAGCAATAAATGAGTGCTATTAAAACAAGGCAACAATGTTAGTCAAAATTTAAAACAATGCAACAATGTTTTCCCAAATTTGTAACAATGCAAGTCAAACAACCTCCACAGTTTATTGTAACAATGTTGTTTTTAACAAAGTAACGAAGCTATTCTAGCAATTTAATAATGCAAGCAAATAAACATAAACATGTTACGCAGACATCGAAACACTAGCAGTACTATTTTTATAAATCAATACAAAGATGCTATTAAAACAATGAAAAATGCATACAACTCATTTAAAATAAAGTTAAATAAATGAAAAAGTCGCATTAGAATTATATAAAAATGCATTTCCCATATTAAAAAAAATTCTAGAGTACAGTAACATCTTTTAGTCAATAAAAATGCAATTAAATATTTAGAGAAATTACTAAAAATACCCTATACTAATTTCATTTAAACTCCAAATCAGCTTAAGTCAAAAAGTATCACAAAAACACTCATTATTCCGAATGCTATTTACGAAAATAAATAGCATTCGGAATAATGAGTGTTTTTCGTAACCCAATAACCTGACGCTTGTTGCACTGCTCTCTGAGAGCACACCTATGACTGCACACTCCACGGAGCAAGGATCATTAATAACATTTAAACAACCACAAACAAAAATACACTTACAGTGCCAGTTCGACGCTGCACTATCCCAACCTTCTCCAAGCAATAGCGTTTGTATTGCTTCAAGCAATGGTGTCTGCATACAACCAAGCAACTATCCAGTACCACCAATACCAACTACCCTAGCACGCCCGTCCGTCCATTCACAAAACTCGCATCTAAAAGAGTACGGGGAGCAGAAGCCGGCTTTCCTGCACGACACCGATCCATTGGGGGGAAGCAACGCTACGGAGACGTAACGCGGGGTTGCCGGAATTGATTGAGGGGGAAGGGGGACTGCATTTGGCGAATTTGCGCCAGGTGGTTTTAAATATGATCTGAAAATATCCACTTTCACTATGCAGTGTTAGAAAAAACTATTGCCCGGAGCAAGTAACATTTCGGAAGGTGCATGTATTATTTTTTTTTATCATGACCGACTGAAGATGTAAAATTTTCTGAATTTTCAAAGGTAAATTCTATTATAAGGCGATTATTTTTTCAAAATATTGGGTGATTATTATTGAAATCCATAATTTAAAGTCATGCATTATGTATATTATATACCTATTTGCAAACCTTTACTGAAATTTAGTAATTAACTTCTTAGTAAAATTCATTAAACTGTATATCAAATACTAATAGCATTATATATAATTGAAAATATTGTATTATATTATTGTTGTATTTTAATTGTTATTGCAGTATGTTATTATTGGCCCCCCCGGTGGCCGAGAGGTGTAAGCGACGAGCCTCTCACCGAGAAGGTTCTTGGTTCTGTCCTTACCCTAGCCATACTATAGACGTATTCGTGCTAGTGGAATAAAAAATCCTCTAAAAATCACCGGGGTGCCCGAGTATAAAGCCCTAGGGCAGGGCTTTACCCGAGTACACTGCGATATACGTGCTCGTTAAATCTGTGGAGTCGAAAGTCCCGATCTCGTCACTTGACGAGGGTTCTAAATTACGAGGCGTATTTGGCTGTGTTAAAGCTCTTAAAGGAGGATAGAAATAGGCACCCGGAAACGGTTACATTACATAACGTTTTTATGGTATTGTTTAAGTTGTTACAAAATAATTGGTAAAAAACGTTTCTGCAAAATTTCGATGTTCAGGTTGATAATTGAAGTTAAAAATTAAAATACCGCATTGTCATGTAAAATCTGATAAAAATACCTTGTTTTTGGCATGTGAAATGTTTTGTTTGGCATTTATTTTTTTTAAAACTATCATCCTTGTCTGGGAATGTAAATATTTTCAGCTTTTTAGAATCTTGAACGCAATTTTTTCATATTTTGGGGGAAGAGAGGCGGTGAGTTAATGCATTAAACGGTTAAATTTTGGGAAGAATCGAAGGTTTATATTTAAGTAACTATTTAGGGAGAGAATAGCACAACTAGTCTTGTAATGCATGTAGTTCTTCATTCTCCTATAGCAGAGGTTCCCAACCTTTTTGCATCTGCGTACCACTTGACCTTTTGAGAAATTTTGGCGTACCACCAAACCAAAATATTTTAATAAACGTATAATATTTACCCTTCTAAAAGTTTTCAAAGGCTCTTTGAATTAAATTCCTGAGGAAACTTCAAACTTAATGGTTAGATATTTGTTTATTTATAACATGCGGTTAATAAAGGAGAAATGAAAAGATTAAAATGGTATAATTTTACAGTTTTATTTATTACCTATATTTCTAAAAACATGCAAATGAAAATATAGTACAGACTCACCAAAAATTAATACATACAAAATGTGCTTTTATAGTCTTCAGTTCGAAACTTGTTGTTAAACTTGTGATTAAAATATCAACATTGGGAGTAATGGTACTTATTTTCACTCTTAAGTCCTCTTCAACACTTATTCTGCTTCTATGTTTATTTTTTATGTACAAGAGTTCAGAAAATCCACTATCACACAAGCAACTCGTAACAAATGGCATCTAAAATAGCAGACCTTCCCGGAAGACCAAAGGGTGCTAGGTTTTACATCCGATCCAGATGCCAATTAAAAATTTCTCTTAAAATAATGTAATGTTTAAAATAATCAGTAATATGTTGGCGTGCTCACTGCTCATTCGTATAGAAGCTATTAATGGCATCATGCTGCTCACATGACACACGTGTACCACCTGAAATTTTACCACGTACCACCAGTGGTACGCGTACCACCGGTTGGGAACCCCTGTCTATAGTATTGGATTGTCTAGCCCTAAGGTATTTAGATATAAGCAGTAGGTAGCCGTATAATTATCCCTCGAGTATTAAAAAGCAAGTCCGTACTGTTCACTAACCAAATAAAGAAAAACAAAAGTTAATCTAAAATAACCAAACTATAACTTCGAAAATAACCAAAAGTAAAAACAGAAAATATCCCAAACTAAATTGCTTAAAACACTTAAAACTACAGAAGTGTTCATTCCATCACAACTGACAACAGTGTCGGCGAAGCCTTATAAGTATTCATTTTGAAGCCACTCATTGATCGGTCAGAAGGAAGAAATGCAGGAGATTTGAAGACCTTGGTGGGAAAACGTGGTAAGTGACATTTTTGTAAAAAATGAGATTTTTCTGTGAATGAACCTGTTATTCCATTTTTAAAGATAACAAGATTACCCTTTTCATAAACTTTAAGTTAAGTATATTTTCTACCTTTTGTAAGTGCCGTTTTTAACGTATCCAAGTGTAAACAAGAAACTTTAGTGCTCATTTTCTCGTTTTTACCTTTTTGTCACTTAGCACGTTCTTCCACTAAGCTCTTCATTTAAGATGGTGATGAATTTATTAGGGAACTATCATAACCTAAGAATACTGGTTGGTGTTTACTTAATTGAGTTAGATTTTTGAGAATAGATTGCGAGCTGTTAGAATAACATAGATATAGTTATAAGGGAAAATAATCGTTACAGGTTATTTGAAGTTTATTTTTTTTAAAGCATAAGTATAAAGATAAATAGTTTAGATAAAATTACTCAATAAATGAAAATCGATTAAAAATGTTAAAATAGATTTAATCTATTTGACAGTAAATGGTTATCCAAACATAGATATGAAGAACACGTTATTTACCTTAATGCTATTTACATAAACGTTTACATACATTACATACTTTTTGTTAAACTGAAAATAAGATTTTAACGAAACGAGATTCTAACAAAAAAAGACAGCCACTTTAAATTAATGTTTAGGACAATAAACTAGTTTTATAAAATAATTACTTTATTTGATAAACCGAATTTAATTTTAAGAAAACAATAGCAATTCAAATTATATTGTCTCTTTTATAATACTTTTATGCTTCATAATTTGCATAATACATCTGTTAATTTTGTTTGTTAAAGAAGTTTGCTTAGTTTTAAGAGTACTCAATTTTTAAAATAATTAAATTTAAAACTATTGCAGTACCGAGATATACCATTTTTTAAATAATAGTTTCCACTTAAAATTAAACGAGTTATATCAATAATAACTATTAATATGTTATTATAAAACTTCAGCGGGGATATATATTTTATATTCGGGTTAAATAAACGAGGAAATTAACAAAGGCCGAATCAATTTGTTTTAAAAATTTAAGTCTAAAACATAAAACTATAGGCCCAAAACTTTAAGAGTGTATTTGTAATTTCTAATTGTTTTCTTTTACTCAGAAAATATCTTCAACTTTACACAGGATACATAAGAAGATTCACGAAGTGAACGGCGTAGATTATTGGCGCAACTAATAAACTCTATTTGCGCCAATAATCTAGGCTGTTTACTTCATGATCTTCTCATGTTTTTTTAAAACCGAATTTTTTAACAAATTATTTAAATCACTATTATATGAGAACGTTGGCGTACGGAAGCTTGTCTCTGTAGAACATTCTTTTCAGCCCAGTGACATCCGTAGCAGAAAAACCAACTTGTAGGACCACTTATCGAAACCTACTTATCTGCGATGCCAAAAACGATCGGCTATTAAAACGATCGTTTGTCAGGAATTTTAAGAATGTAATGGAAAGAAAAGGTAAATGAGAGCGGTGATAATTTTTGGAACTATGTTTTTCAGAAAGAAAAATATCGGGTATTTTATGAAGAGTAAAGAAGCTGGGGAAAAGGATACTGAATTAACTATTGTGACATTTCTTAAACTTTACGACCAATAAATTGATTCACTTTTTACGAATATGTTGTTAAGTATTTCTTTGCTTGTTATAAGATCTTGGAAAATGTTAAGAGCTTTTTAATTATTTTACCACTTTTTGAAAATGTAAAACCCAACTTTTCCTGTTACTAAAGTGAGAGCTCAATTGTCCACCTTTTTGCTGAATTCTAACAATGTAAAATGCTTAAAAACTGAAAAAAACCTCTCTTTTTGTCTACGCAAAACTGTATTTTAATTTAATTAAATACCATTGTCTTAAATTTATAATAGAATAACATTTAAAAGAAATTCTTTTTTAAAAATAGCTATTTTTAAATTCATCAGAATAAGAAATTGTAAAAAACACCCTCCAAAAATAGCTATTTTAGATATTTAACCATCTTGACTGAATGATAAAGAACTTTAAAAAATTGTAAATTCTGAGTGTAATTTCGATTCTTACAATTTTCACTCTGGTGGTTAGTTGGAAAGATAAGGGTTTCTTAATTTTGAGAAATAGCAATGAGTGCGGCTTGACGATGAAAATAAACCCATAATATTTGCAACTAAATTAGAAAAATATGTTTACCTTTTACAATATTCATAGCAGTCATGATTTTGAATTTCTTACCTATAAATAAAAAAGAAGATTTTAAATTAAGTGATACAAAATATAGTTTTTAATAATAAATTCTATTAAAAACAACACATAATTTTACTAATTATAAATGATCTCATAATCACAAGTAATCTTTAAATACTTGAGTCCGTTGGCCTTTTTAATACAATTATAAATTTATAGACATTTCTCATATTATCTTACTTAATTTTGCGACAAAAAAATAAGAAAAATATGCATTTAGTCAAATAAATTAACTAACAATAAATTGTGCAAGAACTTCGATAAAGAAATTCTCAACTTTAATGGCTTAATACTTTGGCACATGAATCGTTGTTTTTTCTGTTAATATCACAATATTGAAATATTTTAATTAGCAAACTCAAAACATCCAAATAAATTTGCGGTTGTGAGACTAGAAATAAATTTACAAGTTAATGTAAAAGATAAAAAGAATAATTGTGAACATGAAGTTCATTTCTTATTTTTATGAATATTAATAATTATTTCAAAGAGTAATCAAAAACTCATTATTAATCAAACTGCTAATCCTGTAAACCTAACTAAAACTCTATTCTACAAAAAAAAATCGAAATAAAAATATTGCATGTAATGAGAAATTACATTACAATTGGAAGTTGATTATCATAACTGCAAGCATAATTAATACTAGAATACTAGAATTTGTAAATGTCGAGTTTTTTTACTTTTAAACTCTAGAAAAAGTATACCAAGCAATTTTGCTACCAAATTATGGAGATTGGTTGAATGAAGGAATGAACAATCATAAATATCTTTAAAATAATAAAAATAAACATAATTACAACAAAACCATGAAAAACACAACTTCGTTTTACAAGTAAAATAGGCATAAAATGTGCAGAAAATCAAGCCAAACCACTAGAGAACTACAAAGGTGTTAAGCTATAAAGAACTTATTTCGATAGTGGCAGCAAATATGCCGAATGAAAATAAATGCTTTCTTGAGCCTAGATTGGTTATTCAATGTCACGTGTGAACATATCACCATAGGTATGACTATTTTTTATTGGCTTAATATTCTATGCTAAATATTAACGTATTTTCTTTTCAAATACCATAAAGTAGAAATGAATTAAATAGACGAAAATCATCCGAAAGCTTCTGGCTGTCACGGGTATCTGTGATGTCATAGTGACTATAAAAAACTTGAACCCCATGGAATCGATTTTAGCAAATTAATATCGCTTCTGTAAAGCTTACTATCCAATATTTATTTCAAGTAAATTAGATAATAAGTTATAAACAAACATCACCGTTGTTATAGTATAGTGACGTCACCAACGTGTGTTGTGATACGGATGATCACGTGAAAACTTAATTTTTAGATTAAGATATTGCAAAAATTAATGTATGTATTTAACTTTACTATATTAAATATATTGGAAGTAGTTTGGGATGCAGTCAAGTACCATGAGTACTGATAGTAAAGCAGATGATGTTAAAAGGAGCTACGTCACCTGACACAAGACAATTGCTTTAACCAAACAGTTTCCTTCTTTAATCCCTAATAAAAACCATACACAAGTATCCCTTCTATACTAGAGTCTTTATACACTAACCTACAGCGTCAAGAATAAAAAAAGACGACGACCTTTCCTTGCTAGATATGTAGAATGAAAATGAATTCTTTCTCGAGCTACGATTGGTCAATTAATGTTACGTGAGGTAAAGTTTGATAAATAGCAGGAATATAAAAAAGTTGCACGCAAAGAGTTCTAAAATAGGAAAACAGCAGACGATAAAACGCTCATTTTCAGAGTGAAATCGAAACAACCAATGAGATCGCAGGATCGCAAAAATGAAAACATTAGACTTACATCATTTGAAACAACCTCATAGAAGCCCTACACAAGTATTCCTTCTATCCTAGAGTCTTATTACACGAACCTACAGTGTCAAGAATAAAATAAGACGACGACATTTCCTTGCAGCGACATACAGTCATTCATCACAACTCCGCGTCCAAATGGCTTGGAACATCGTTGCGTCCAAAACACGGGGAGGCGTTTTGCTAAGATATTTCCCGCATTGGTTTGATATTAATGAAATTGATATTTTGGTCAAAATGAAGGTTTAGATGCTATTAAATACTGTAAATTAAATTATGTTTATGTAGTGTAAATAAATTATGTATTATTATAATTAAATACTGTATTTTAGTCGGAAAAAATATTAGATTTAATTAATAAATTTTTTAAACTTCTCAGAACTTAATAATTTTTTTTTAATTCGGGTAAGACTTGAATTAAACTAAAAACATCGTAAATAAAAGGGCAAATGATTTTCAAGGATGAATCAAATATATTCTTCGACAAAAATGTAATAATAAATGGTAACAACTTATTCAACGGGTCGTTTACCATTCGGTTCCTCATTATCAATTAGGAATGCAGGTCGGCAATTTTTACGATGGTGATTGACTTATTTTTAACTGTTATTGGAATTTTAGTTTTCAGTAGAAGTATATTTTGTTGTTTTTATTCGTGATATTCATTACAGACTTTGTTTAGATTACTTCTTTTCACACAATTGTAATTTTAGCTTCCACGCTACGTTTATAACGTAAAAAGTGTAAGGTATTATAATCATTCAGTCCGTCCGCCTAGTCTGTCTGTCCGTCACCCACATTCATAGCCCAAACTACAAATGCTACGGACAAGTGTGATACGTCAAAAAATTCTGCGCATCGAAATTAGAATACATTGAAAATTTCAGAAAAGAATTCGAATTCGAAGTACTTCAATTATTTAAAAAAAACTGCAAAATTTTATGCTCATTTAAAAAGCATAGGAAGCCATTTTCATTAGAATTAAATCACCATTGCCATTCGCAACAATCGCTCGAGAAACTTTAATTCTTTTAGATAACAAATTTAAATAAATTTATTTTTGCGACATCGATCAGTTTGAAATGACGTCAAATATATTTCACTACGAGATTCTTTGTATGTTAATATGAAATATTTTCATTCTATTTAAAAGTGAGGAATATTACATATTTATTCTTTGAAATGTAAATTAATTTTTGCAAACGATAAGTAATAATTATTGAATTTTCGAAATAAAATAAATGAAACTCCAAATTTAGCATGCTAATGTTTAATATAGAATTAATGCTGTATATTTGGCGCCTTGTTACCTGTTAAACACAACTGTTGTGTGGAACCGGGTTAAGTGACAAATTCTGTTACATACCTACTTGTTTAAATTCATAACTATTTAACTCAAAGCAAACCATCGACTTGTGCTAATACGTACAAGGTCACGAAAACTATTACTCTTTATTTTACCGCCCGAGACAATTTAGGGCCAATTTAATAATCTCTAGGCCAATAGCGATCAACCACTCAATCATCAGAATAATGACTTAATTTACGTAAATTACCATATAGCTAAAGTTGCTGCGGCTCTATTACGTTATTGGAGGCAATATCCAGTTACTTTTAAGCTAGGCATTCACGAAAGGACTACGTCTGTGAGACTTACCCTTTTACTCCTCTTTTATTGGTGTCCTGTGCCCACGTGACATGTTAGAGCCAATCAATGAGTTGAAAAAGTTAAGTCCCTCCGTTTATTCCCATCTTTATTTTACTCTTAGATGTGTGTTACAAGTTTGCTAAGCCAGAATTGTGACTTGCAGGAAGGAAAGGGGCGGGGGTGTCGGCGTTGTTCTCTGACCATTGATTCTGGCACGCCGATCTATTATGGTCAGTGGCACCCTCTCGGTTCTCTTCGGGGGACCGAACACATATTGATCTATTTTCCCTCCAAACTTTTATTTTTTTCTAGATAAGATAAACTTTTTATATTTCGAGCTGTTGACAATCAGTACAGATACTTTCTATGTATTACATTTTGTTGTTCATCGGGTATAGTTTAATGTTGGTATTGTTTGTTTTAAAAATTCAATTAAAAAATAACTATCAAAATAAAGTGTATAATTGATTACTACCTACGATTGTATAATTGAGTGTATAATTGATTGCTACCTACGAAAACAACGATAACCATTACACAAATCGATAAATTATGTCAATATATGAACTTTTTTGAAGAACAAACAATAAAGCAAGATTTTTGGAATTTATCTTCAAATTGAGTTTGAAAACTCAAACTAATATAGAAGTCAAGAGAACGAAAGTATATCGATAACATGTCATCAAACATCTGTTGCAGCATAATACAAGATCGAATCTATTTTCTACAAAAGATAACTCAAAGCATGGACTTAAGACCATAAAACATTAAAATAATTAAGGTGTATGCACTGTAACGACGTATGTGTAATATTTTTTGCTTTTACCTCTGTGCTCAGTAGCTATTACCTTTGACTCGGATATATACTGCCCTTATTACTGTTACATAAAACTGGGGTTGGGGCTGGGGAGCCCAGTCGGTCAGACGCTCGCCTAGCATGTGAAAGGTCCCAGGTTC